>VZTO01004565.1:0-27963 GCA_013400615.1 Syrrhaptes paradoxus | reverse complement strand
TCTTCCCTGCAGTTGTTTACAGTTAAACCACAAATAGCAAAGTACTCCGCGTCCTCCCTGATGAGCAGTAGAGCAGGTGAAAGGCATGGTCTTTAGAGTAGGAATTTTAACATGAAAAAAAAAATCAGGATAATTTGCAGAAAGCCTCCCATGTGTGCTCCTGGCCGTGCAGCAGAGTGAGCTGCTAAGGGTGGGTGCTTCAAGTCTTTACCTTCTCCTTGAAGACGAGGAGCTAATGCAAGCTGGTGACCAGGAGGAACCAGAAGGATAGACCCCCATGGTGGGCAGGGTCCTTATGGTTTTGAGGAGGTGGAACCATTTAAATATTCATTAAATCAACTTTTAACAGCTTATCAGCCAAAATTTTAATACCTGGGCCTATTCTCTGCAGAAATATGGTTGTTTTCACCACCTGGGCTTTTATCATAGTTGGTCTCACATTTTCTTTTTGCTGCAAATTTAATGGTCTGAAACTGTTCCTAATTTTCTCTATTTTTTTCCTCTATCTTAATGGTATTGAGTTTCTTCTCTCTCCTCTGTAGCACATCAACATTTTTCTTGTGTTTCTGTATTTTAGTAGCTTGCTTCTGATAAAAGCAATGACTTCTCACTCTCTAAAGTAACGACAGTTGTGGGAAGTGTTCATATCCCAATATTTAAGGCCATCAAAGATATTTGTGACCTGGTGTCTTGGAGAGCAGATAGGGGGTATGTCCCCGCGGGGACTCGGGGAAACACATCAGTGGTCCTTAAATAGCATCGTTGCAGAGCTGGAGTTGCAGGATTCATCTCCATCCCATGGGCTGTTCCGTCAGAGAAACAAGATTCCTTATGCTTTCAAGTTCTCATTTTCTTCCCCTTCATCCCAGATGATGTTAATGTACTAATGCTCAGAGCTGGGGAAATTGCTGTTGCCTGCAGCTTAGTCACAGCTGTGTAGATGTTTTACACTAATGCTGTTTTCTTGGGTTTTTGATTTCAGATTGGGCAAATCCACGGTAGGGCTGCATCTGATTTCTAATCCATTAGTCACCTCTTGCCTCTGTTGGAAAACGCTGAGTTATGTTCTTTGTCTCCCTTCTTCATTAACTCTCACTTCCAGCTTAAGTCATTTCCAACTTGTCTGGTTTTAGTTGTGCTTTGCATCGCCACTCCTCCACATCCTGGTGCATCTTGTGCCTGCTCCAAATGGAGCAACACCTGGAGGACAGATGCAAAAGGACTTTGTGGTCAGGACTGCATGACACGGCCATTGGTGAGAGTAGGAGCTGGCCTTGGGTACCCTTAATCCAAGTGCATGAAGATAGCATCACACACAACCCTCCGTGGAGTTGGCTACATCCCCGTTCATTCACATCTGGTCCAGAATCTTCCACTGAAGGCTTGCTGGATGTGCCGCAGGTGTTTGGCTTTCTGTGTCCAATCTCAGCATGAAAAATTTAGAATTGTTACGTCTTCCCTCTGCAAATGCACCTAAATGTCAATGAAATGGCAACTGGAGAAATTGGCCATTGCTTTACTCCAGCTCTACGCTGCTGTGACTTCTTTGAAATCCAGTGGAGGGGTTCAGAGGTGAGTGCAATTCATATTGCGTAGGATTGCCTTCGGCGGGAAGGGTTAGACTTGTGATCTGTTCTCAGTGTGCTTTTTCCTACCAAGTACTGCCAAATGCTCACATTGTCATTGGAGAGGTTACCAAGAGTTCAGTGTTCTCTAGAATCTCGTGCTTTGTTTTTTTGGCACTTGCAGCACAACTACATTGCGTAAATTTAATTCTCTTGAAAAGAGAAAGACAGCCATGCCTCTCGGTACAAGATTTCAGGCAAGTTTGTTAGTTGATAATTGCTCTTAACCCATCATGGCCCTTTGTAAAATCATCCTGTTCCTCACAGATAACAATCTGTTACAGGAATGATTTCATTACACTTTCAATAAGAAAGCTCACAAAGGGATTTGTTTTCTGTTAACCAATCAAAACCTGTAATGCATCACAAAGCTGGACTGCAGGAAGGATAAAAAAGTGCTGGGCAAAATCTTGTACTCCTGCCTACCCTCTACAAAATTAGCCGTTAGAATTTTAACAGTGAACTGTTACTTGGTTTTTTCCATGAGTGGTTTTCCCATTGGATTGCTACCTACTTCTTGTCTTTGGAGGTTATTCCATGCTTCACAATTCCCTCTGTGCCCATGGTTAGTGGCAAGACGTGATGAAAAAAGGAAAATCCCTTGGGGTCAGTAGACAAACCACAATATTTAAGAAACACAGGCACAGCCCCAGGAGGGAGGGAGTAGATATGCATAGCTTAGTTGTGTAAGTATTTCCTCCCTCCACGGTATGAAGAAATGCACAAAAAGGGCTTTTGGGAGGATGGGGTGCTGACACCAAGGATGCAGCCCTAATTTCTTTGCTTCCTGCTGGGGAAGCACCGGGATCTCTGGCTTTTCCTGCAGGTGCAGCCTTTTACCTTTGCTCTGGGTCCACAGAGAGGAAAGACCCAAATTTATCTTTGAGGCAGAGTAAGGGCAAGTGGAGGAAGGCCTGACTCTGGACTCGAAGGTGCAGGGCAGGATCCTGGTTTCTGACCCCTCCTCTCAGCTGTTCCAGTGCTTTCTGCAAGGCTGTCCATCATCCACAATGGCACAAAGAGTAATTTTTGAAAGCTGGCCTCAACCCAGAGACTGGATGCCCTCTGCTTTTACCACCTCTAATTTCTAGGATTCAGCATCACCTTTTCCTTTCCGTTCCCTCTGCTCCTTTCCAGCCTCAAGGTATTCTCCCCACTGTGTCCCATGAGCAGTGTTGGTCTGAAGAGGCAGAGGTCCCTTCCACCATGGGAGGTTCTGGGTTATATCCTTTCCAGAAGAGCTGGGGATTGAAGTTGAGACCCTGTTGGTCACTTATGCAGAAGAAGTTATTGGAGAGGTCAAAGTTGGAGATAGCCTGGGCTTCAGTGATCGTGTCCTGGTTGAATTCTCAATCTTGAGGGATACAGGAGGGGTAAAGAGTGGAGTCAGGACCATGAACCTCAGAAAGGTGGACTTCTGGCTGTTCAGGGTGCTAGTGCATGGGGTCCCCTGGGAAAATGCCCTCAGAGGCAAAGGAGCAAACAAGAGCTGGGATATTTTTCTTGGCACTCAAGAGCTCTCAATCTTGAAGAACAAGAAGCTGAGCAGAGGAGAATCTATGGTTCTATGATCCTCCATGAAGGGGTTCTCTACAGATTTCTGGTGTTGGGTTGATCTCAATGAGGAACATCTTCTGTTAGTCCTTGTCTTCGAGCTGCAGAAGATGATCTCCCGTTCCAGAGTTTTGCACCCAGACTAAAGCAGACTTTAGAAGTTCCCATGGTCCCATCGTGGTGTGTAGAGCCCATTATTGTGGATGCAATGTTGGGATTCCTTAGGGGTTGTAGATGCTGCTATCTTGAATCATTCCTACTTCACTGAGCTTTTTGTTAACATCTCCTCTTATTTAGTCCAAACACGTAGTAAATGCCTCAATCACTAAACCAAGAATCAGTATTCAATAATTCATGACTGTATGAGCGCTGTATCCTTTCCACATTAGCGAGATATTTACTCTATGACGATCCTGAGCTGAATCAACAAGGCTGTTAGGAAACAATGCAGGAAGGCACAATGATACAAATTTTTATAAACAATTAGGTGTTCATCATCACCAGCAGCTGCAAATCCACAGCAGTGAACATTACTCTTGCCTAAAAATAAGCAATTTCCTGATAAGAAATCATGCTGAATAAATTACTGTTTTGATGCCTCTTCTGTGACAATCTGCAGTGTATGTTACCGCACATTCTGACCAGACTGCCTTCTCTTCTTTTTCCATAGTGACCTTTGCATTGTAGCCTGGGGCAATTCCAAACCCAGCATTTAATCAGGAGACTACCTCAGAGGTGTGAAGATTGCCCTTTAATCTCCAAATCCCAGACAGCTGCTGTGTTAAATACCAGGATACCTTATCCCTCTTTTGTACATAGTCCTTGGATTGGAAACAGTCCCTCCTGACTTCCAACATTTAATTTTAAATTCCAGGTTCTTAGTTATTCTTGCTGAACAAGTTCATCACTCCAGGAGAACAATAGGACCTGGAATAAGCAATGGTCAAACCCAACAACACAGCTCGTTTGCAGAGTACTTTGATTTTATAAGACTACTTTGCAGGGCAGAGAAGGGTGTAGAAGAGGGAAGTTAGGAAGTGATTTAGTTTTATTTCAAGCCTAGAAAACTTGCTGAACAGGAAGAGGCTTAAGTTCCTCTTGCTTAGTTTAACCAGGAGCTGTGGAAGTGGTGATTTGATCCATTTGTCTGAGCACTTCCATAAAAGAGATCTTTCAGGTGGGATCTTCTCAGGCCACCAGATGAAGATCCATGCATGTGTGGAAGCAGAAGCTGGGAGAAATCTGCCAGGAAAAGCAGACTGCATTTTTTGAACAATACAGCAATTAGCCTGTGGAGTAACTCACCTGTGCAAGGAGTGAGATTCTCTAAAGGAGATGTTTCGGCTCAGCTGGAAAACAAGGGGCTTCCTGGAGCACTCCCATGGGTGCTTGGCAGGAGGTCAGACAGGGTCCCAGCAGTTTCCTCTGGCTTGAAGAACTGTAACTCCAATAAAGAATTATTTAAAACTGTTTAAAAAAAAATTCTTCTATTCTGTGAGCAAGATCAGCTCTGCAGTGTTCAAAATAGTGATCTGCAAGGTCATCTAGGAGAAGACTTGGTAAGGTGCAGGAAAACCTGGTTTTTTTTTCTTTGAATTTTCCAATTATTTGCTGTGTTGTGCTTGACCAAATTTCTAGTTTCTATTTAGTTGATAACTTTCAAGGGGTCTGGTCTGCTGGGACTGGTATTAAAGCATCTCTGAATAGTATCAGAAAACTCTGAAAACAGAGTTGGAGGAGAATGCTTTGGTGACAAGATAACTCTGTCCCCACTGTGAAAGATTTTGTCTTGGGTCTTTGTCTCACTTGCAGTTTTTTTTTCACTGTCTTATTTTCTGGACCCTAAATTGCTGCTGGACAGTTCTGACCACTTTCAATAATTTATTTTTGAGAAAACTTAATGTTCAACCATCAAATTTGGACAGTGTTCTTGTGCCTCAGCACTCCTGCAATTCAGAAAATGTTTTCAGCCAAAATTCCTGTTTGAGATGGAGACCAGTTCAAGCTCCCCTTCCACTTAGTGATCTTCTCCTTCCGTTCTGGTAGAGCCCAATATGAAACAGCCAAGAGCAGAGTTTTTGCAGGACTGATTTTTTTTTTTTTTTTTTTTTCCACGCTGCCTGTGTGCAGTAAGAGTTGACAGTCCTTCATCAACAGCTGCATGGATAGCGGCCAGTGGCCTCATAGCAGATGCTGTCCCAGGAAAATAAAGATCACAGCTCTTGGTCTATGGTGGATTTCTCAAATACTGTCTCTGACATTGTATTTGATAATGCTTAAGGACAAAAAAAAAAAAATTGGGTCCTGTTCCCTGCAGGAAACTCAGTCCAGCAGCATCCGAGTTATAACACAACAGCAGGATGCCACTTAAATGATGGTTTTAAGAGGCTGGTGATCAACCTCTGAAGCTCATCCACCTCCCTCCCTTTGCTCCTGAAGCATCTGAGCTCCTCATAATCTTTGACAGATTTAAGGTAATAGTGTGGCTGGCTATGAATTGTCTCCATTACACAGAGGAAAAATATGAGCAGCAGTGAAACGAAGGGCCTGATTTTTTTTCAGCCACAATAGAGGTCACCTAGTCCACCTCCTTGCACAGAGGAGGAGGTTTCAGCCCTTCTCAGACTGTTACAGCTGCTGTTACCCAGACCCGTGCTTGGACACCTCTGCAGATGGAGCGAGATGCTCCCACTTCCCCAGGCAGCCTACACCATCGTATTTTGGAGACTGGTCCCTCTCTCTCTTACTACAGTTCATACCCATTTTCTGCCTTTGTTCTCTAAACTAAATATCTTCGTGGTTTCTATATCCCTAGGGATTTTTATTTTTTTTTTCCCCATGGACTATGTCCCATTATTTCATGTCTTTCTCGCTTCCTGGGGCTCATATCTGAATAGCTGAGACCTCTCCATAATTGCATGGAAGGAAGGTTTTATTATACACTACTCTATGTTAGGAGTATCCCAAAATTAATTTTTTTTCTTTTTCCATAGCAATCTGAGGTTTCCTCCTCTGATTCTTTGCAGACTCTTCATCCAGCTGTCCCCAGCTTGTATATAAGCTTGTTCCAAAATGTAAAAGATCTGCAATTTGTCCAGATTTTGGACTTACAAAGTGTTTCTCAATCTACCTTCCACTGAGCACAGCATCCCTGAGGATGTCAGACTCGTTCCAGTTTCTCCAGTATATCTCCAAAAATGCAAATTATCTGACCCATGGTTTCGCTTCCCTTTCCTGCCTCTTTCAAATACAACAATGCTTTTTGACCTTTCAAAGGGTTTTGTCACCTCTCCTGTGGTCCATGCAGAGGGAAGGTGCTAATGGCTGAAAACTTTGATATTATTCCTGCTGACACCATGAATATTCTCAGATAAGCTTCAGCAGGCCCTCTCAGTATTTAAAATGCTTCAGTGCTTGATGTTACAAATTGTATTTTTTTAGAACTACCAACAGGACAATTTGAAGGGAATTTAGGTGCTAAGGTGATCAATTAAAGATATAAAATGTTTGGGTTTTTTTGGAAAATAATCAAGTATTTATCTAGGCCATTAAGAAGCCTTGAAAATTCCACCAGAACCCAAATCTTCAAGATGTTTAAGACCCTACAAGTGTAAACGAGGACTTAGGAAAAAGGGGTGGACACCAAAAAGAACTGTCATGTGCCCTGTTCCTTTCCTGACCTAAGTGACTTTCACCAGCTGGGAATGAAACCCCATTCTCTCAACTCCAACCACAACCTGGAAAGCTTTGTGCTGCTCTTTGCTCCAAAAAGGTTGTGTTTTCTATGGACCTTTGGAGCACAAAAATTGCCTGAGTCTGGTAAAATGCAATTTTTCTAGTTTATGATAAATCTAGCTAGATACAATAAGAGCACGGTCATCATGTGGATACCTAACAGCTTGGGAAATCTGATTCTGTCCCAGCTGCCCTCACCATTGACCCTTGTAGCAGAGGAGCACACATCTTAAAGCTGGGAGAAAAGAAGGGTTCCCTCGCCCTGGAGGGGTTCAAGGCCAGGCTGGA
This sequence comes from Syrrhaptes paradoxus, assembly GCA_013400615.1. Classification (NCBI taxonomy): domain Eukaryota; kingdom Metazoa; phylum Chordata; class Aves; order Pterocliformes; family Pteroclidae; genus Syrrhaptes; species Syrrhaptes paradoxus. The sequence continues at coordinate 20,761 of VZTO01004565.1, read as the reverse complement.
TGAGGCTTTGGGCAACCTGGGCTGGTGGGAGGTGTCCCTGCCCATGGCAGGGGGTTGGAACTCGTTGATCTCCAAGGTCCCTTCCAACCCAAACCATCCTGTGATTCTACAATGCCATTTTTCCAGCTAGAGTTTCAGGGCAGAGGATAATTAAGGTCCATTGATGTATAGCTTAATATGCTGCTTCATAGAAGTAGGTTTGGTTTGTGGTTTGTTTTTTTTTGGTTTTTTTTTTTTTCCAAAGTCGTGCTCTGGATTTGTGGGAGAGCTGATTTTGAACCCACACGACTGAAGAACAAGCGCGGGATGTCACTGCAGGATCACCAACTGGTTTTTTTACCTGCAAACAGCCAGATTTCAGTGATTGCAAACAGAAATTCAATTTTCATGCATTTGAGAGGCAACCAAAGTTGGATTTCACTTCCCATCCCTTTTAGACTTTTTTAGTCATTATGCAGTTTACTGTAGGAAAAAAAAGTACATATAATTAATGTCAATGTCAAATCAGCTCAGCTGATTCATGTATTTTGCATACATCCAACAGCAACTGGCGCTGTGTGTGAACACCCGCATCCTGAGACAGCACAAATTTACTTCTGCATGAACAGAACTGTCACGTCGTCTTATTTATTTTTTTAGAGTTAAATGAAGTGTGACCCAGTGAGTCAAATGCCAGTTACACCAGTTTATTTGCCAGTGTTTCAGGTGTACAGGTCATAACAATTTAACACCTTACGGCATTTTTTTTCTCAAGAGGAGATGGGCCTGAGAAGCTCTGAGGACCTCCAGTATAAATAAAGACAAAAATGCAGCTGATCTGCTTTTAGCTGGTTGCGTTCCTATGGCAAATATTCCCTTTGAGTTGAAAAATTGGATGGTCAGATGAAAATTGGTCCAGCTGAACCTCTGCATCTTTAATAGCTGTCACTGTTGGCACCAACCCCGTGTCTGGTTTTGTTCCCTGATTTAGAGAGTTTAATATCTGGGGGAAAAAATGCAGATGTTAGTAGCCTACAGCTCTCTGTGAGTGAACCGTGCGATGCTCTCAAATGGCAGATCCCACTGGGAAATATTAACAGGAGAGCTGGGGGTAGGATACAGGATGCTGAGGTGTCAGCCCATGTTCTGAAGGTTGTATTTCAAGGGAGGAAGGTGTAAGAAAATAATTTGCAGGAGAGAAACAAAAGTGTTCATCCACACAGCAAGCATGAGCAGTTCAGACAGGTAGGGGGGTATGGACAGATACAGGGGATGGGCGTGGTGAGGATGGTAACAGGTAAAATGGGTCTAAATGCTAGTGCAATCAATTTTTCTCTGCCAGTTGAGGAAGAAATTAAATGATCCCCTCCAGGATTTAATTTGGCTTTTGGAGGAACACCTTTAACTGCAATGCCAAGGGAACAGCGGAGTCCTCTGGTGAGTGTTTGTAGGAACACGAGATGAGCAGCCTGCCCTGAGAGAGGAGCAGGAATAAGGGATATTTTCCCTCCATGCAGAGCTTTGATGTACACAGTTGTTTTTACACCTTGCTGATTTACAGTACTGAATGAACTTGTTTATCTCAGGCTATACAAAGAGGCCCTGGAGGCTCCAGGTGGATCAGAGGTTTTATTTCTTACATGCTACAGGAATGTAAACCTGGAATCAATTCCTGCCCAGAAAAAGCTCTCATTGCAAACGTGAGAATTGTTTTAAAAAGAAGCTAAATAGCCTCAGCAAAGCTGCCACTCATCTGAGTTTCCCTGCTGATTGTCTCTTTGCAAATTTCTTTTATTGCCTAGAACAATCATCCAGGAAGGAAAAAAAAAAAGACAAAAATAAAGAAAAGAAAAACCCACAGAGAAAAATACAAAGAAACTTTTGTTTGGCAGGATTTGCAGTTATCCAGCAGTGTGCCAGGAGATCTTCATGCCCAGATGTTCCCTCTGTCCATGTTGTTGGACCAGTCTCGGTGTTCAGAGTAAGTCCAGAGCTTTGTGCTTATTGCGTATCTGGGAGAAATCTGCGCACGGCGTTTGCAGCGGGTTGAACCGAGCAGGATGTGTGAGAGCTGCCATACATGTGTTGTACGGCTCACGGGCTCTATGTTTCTGCACAGTGCTTCTGAGATGCAACAGATAGGTGCCTTCAGCTTAATCCAATCGATTTCCACGGTTGATATCAATATCAGGGCTTGGAACAGACATCGAGTCTCCTCGGGGCTAATATAAAGCCTGAACTGCAAGATTAACTGCCTTTTCCAAAGAGATTTAACTAGATGGAATTGTCACTGGTTTTTACTCGAAATAAAACCTCCAGGAAGGAACAAGTCAGCCTGCTGATAAATGCTGGTTTTTTCTTAGTTCCTGCTCTAATTGTCACGACATTGCGCTGGATAATGCAAAGTACCGTGGGTCTTTGTCCCTTCTTTTGTAGTATTGGAAAGATGAACAAGATTTTGCCAAAAAAAAAAAAAATTTAGAAAATAAAGTTCTATGTATTGGATTCAACAATTTTGAGCTGATTTCTCAGAAGTGACCTTGGGATTATCCAAATATATCCCATGGTCACCTACGCCTATGCTACTTAGAGGAAGACTCAGACTTCTGCGACACTCATTTCCAAACAGTATTGCTGAGATAATCTGCAGAATAACTCGTAGCTTATTTCATAAAACAAAACCCAGAAGTCAGACACAATGTTCAATGAGCTCTCTTGGACAAATTGTCTGCCGCTATGTAATAAAGTGAAAATCACCCTTTTCCATCTCTCTCCAAAAAGATGAAATAGGTTTCCCTATTGTCAAGCCAAGTTTAGCTTTTGCATCTCCAAGTACAAAGATTCAATTTCTACTTCAGAATAAAAGGTTTTTATTGATGAACCGTAAGAGCTGCCATAAGGTACCCCTTGCTCCACTCCTGAAGCCGGGTTGGAAAAGAAATAGGATGTAACAGACCATTTCCATTGCGTGTGCACCCGCACAAAATATTTCCTCTAAATGAAGTAGTCCAAGAACTGCTGCATGGAAATGTAATGTTAGAAACAATTTCAGCCAAGACATTTTAAGCATGGATTGTGCCTAACAAACCACTCCAGCTGTACTGAAAATGACCCTTGAAACTTTTTTTTCTGTCTTTTTTTTTTTTTTTGAGCAACAAGGACATAGTGTAAATTTGACTCAGCAGAAAGCCCTTAAAGTCAAGCTTTATTTTTTTACAAAATAAAAGAGACTAAAAACTTTTTTTTTCTTTTTTTTGGACTGATGGAAAAATCTCCAACTTCCCTCCAAAAATAATTGTTGCAGAGCAGAAACTGACCAAGTAAATGCTAAGTAGCTGAAGACCAAGAAATCGCATTTAATGATCCAATCTTCAACTAAATATTAAACATGAGAGTCTATGGGAAGCCAAGTATTTTCTGAAGGGTTCCCATTTTCAGGCTTTTGTTGGGGTTTTTGAGTTTTTTTCGGGGTCTCTTGGACCACAGAAGCCTAAGCAACCCAGAAGCATCAGAGTTTCAGGACTTCAAATAACATTTTGGACAAAAGTAGCTTGTGAGATGCTTGCTCTGCAGTGCAATTTAAAAGGAATGTTGAAATCTCAAAAGTTGTTCAAAGCCATTTTTTATCTGAATAGTTACCTTTTCTGCAATGACCCGAAGCAGAGAAAGAACTAGCGCTCCGCTCACGGAGAACAGAGAAATCTTCTTGCATTGACCTGTGCTTGAAGTACATGGGATTTGTGTGGGAAAGGTAGACACACAAGGAGGGAAAAATTGATCCATTAGTTAAAAAAATGATTTGCGCACATTCCTCTTTCTCAGAAGACGATGGGGTTTAAGATATGTACCGGTTTGCACTGGGCTGCTCAAACCTCTCCAGTGATGCCCACCTTCCCATGCCCATACGTATTCGGGGTTCAAACTGTTCCCACCGTAGGTTACTTGGACACTGTTCCTTCAGAGAAATGAGAGCCCATGGTTTCAGAATGAAAAATGAGCGTTCAAAATGGGATTTGTAACGGTTTAATGGAATAATTTGAAATTCACACTTTTAATTAACCTCTGCCAGTCTCCGGGACTGGAACACCTTGTGTTCCCGTGACGGCTGCACAATTGCTTTCTTATCTTACTCCGCTGGCTACTCTTACTCAACACACCCCGAGTGAACGATGCCTGGGTGTGAGAAGTCGTTGCGAAGCACTTCATCCAGCTACTGCCTTCCTCCGATGGGGGGCCACAAGGAACAGACCTGGGGCAATATTTGGGAAAATTCCTGCAGCCTTCACGTGATTTATAAACAAGACGAGCTCCAGCCAGAGCAGAGGGAACTACAACTGTCCCTGTGTCTACATCCTGAGCACCAGAGACAGGATTATTTACATTATTTAACCTGAGGTTATCCTTGCTGTCCTGCAAACTGTGTGATACTAGTTCAAAGAACTTCATAAAATAATCAGCATTTTTTTCTGAAAAATACCTCACTAGGTTTACATCTTTCCAGTGAAATATGTATTTATACATTTCCCAACTCCCAGCCAGTGGTCCCGTTGGTTAATTTACTCTCATCATCAGGCGTGTATTTTATTTCTCCTCTTAATTTGTCTAGTTTCAGCTTCCAGCCACTAGATCTTGTTACATATGGGCCTGAATGACTCAAGAGGCCATTATCTTAATTTCTATTCCCTGTGTCGGTACTTACTCGTTATGATCAAGCCATCTTTTAATATCTTTCTAAATTACCCACATTGTGCTCCTGCAGTCTGTTGCTACCAGGGCATATTTTCCCACATTTTCTACATTTGTTTGGTTCCAGTATGAGCCTTGTTTAACCTATTAACCTTCTTCCGGAGCTGTGGACAAAGGACATAACGCAATAATCTGGTTACACTTGCATCAGCACCAAGTACCGATGCAAAATAAACCTTTTGTTCCTCCTTGATAGTTCCCTGTATTCGTATCCAAGTATTTCATCATCCATTTGGACTGGAGCATGGAGAGGTCTCGGTCACCCGACTGTCCACCACCTACTTTTCAGATCACTGAAAAAAATTCTCCGAGGATCTTTTTCCCTAATATAAGCTTTTGCAAAATGTTATTAGAGCACACACTGCTACTTTTTTTCCTCTCACTTACCATCTGACACAAAATATTCATTATTGGTGGATTGCCCTTTGTATTTTTGTCAAATTGGTTATCTTTAACCATGTGGAGTTGCCCAATTTTCCAATGAAGACCCTGGCCTGAGAGCCCCAACAGGTGCTGGACTAGAAACAATGACATTAAAGCCAACATTCATTGTATGCCTATGAGCCATCTCCACGATATTTCCTTTTCTGTCATTCTCATTTAGCTCCGTAGATGGATTTAGCCTCAAATGATGAGCTCAAAGAGAAGAAAATAAATATATGTATATATATTTTTCTAATGAGGTTCTCATTTACTGTAGCTTGTGAACTGGCAAAATCCAGGCACTAACGCACTCTATCATCAAAATTGCTGGCTGCAAACCAGCCTACAGGAGCGGTGTTTGTAATCAGTGATGGGTTAGTATATTTGCATGACTTTGTGTTTATAATGTTGTACTGCTGCTTACCGGGAAGCAAAATAGAAATATTAATTCAGTACCGAGAATAAAAATGAGTTTGGAGAAAAATAGCAGGCTTGGCAGAGGAAATTTAAAATGGTTCAAGAAAAGCACCTTGCTGTCCAGAATCTGAATTTTTAAATGGCATCGCCGTGGCTGCCAACCTGTCTTTCTGCATCCTGCCAACACACTGCAAGATTTTTCTAGGTTTCTCTATGAGAATGCATTGCTTCAGTCTCAGAGGCTCTCTGCAATTTCACTTCTATAGAGGGATCAAACTTCTACCTCCCTGAATTTTTCCTTTGACTCATCTCTTCCACTTCTCTTCCCTTTGCCAAGAGGCTAGTCACCTTCTTGACATAAATTATCTCCTCTGCTAAGAGTCTCGGTAGCATGGGGGCAGGAATTTAATTTGTTCCTGCGGGTAGAAATCTTTACGATCTCTTTTTGGACTTTGGGCTTGGATGGACAAGGGAAAGCAGTGACTTATCACAGCTTAATAAATGTATCACTGGCAGGCAGGCTGAAGTAATTACCCACCGCGTGGACTCTTCTGCTACCTGTGTGATGGGTTGCTGGGCTGCAGAAACACAGTGTTTTGCAAGCCTTTGCTCATATCCATTTTTTGCTTTCTCTCCCGGGCATACAGTCAACGTCTTTCTCCACTTTTCAGCTCTGGAATTTGCTGCAAAAACACTCTCTCAGCAGTCCCACCGCATTTTGCTCCCATGTTTCATTGCCGTAGAGTGCTTTAAGCTGTCAAGGTTTTAACAAGGATCTCAAAGAAGGCATCGAACCCATTCTGTGTTTGTTGCTGCTCTTCAGAAACATTCCTTTTCACCTCCCCACGCTTGCTCTTTTTTGACAGCGCTCTGCTTTTTCAGAGGATCAGGATCTATTTAGTCTGTTTACAAGGAGCCCTTGAATCCATCCCTCAATCTGAACTGAGCTCCTTCCCCAAATCCCTGCTCTGGCTCAACCAGGAGTTACGGATGCGATGCAGGTTATGGGGTGAGCATCTGTGACCCAGGAGATGCCTGAGGTCAGGCTGGATTTTCTCTAGTCCTGACCTTAGCGACTCTGCCAGTCAATCACAACTGATGATGTTCATTTCCTCTGTGGCCAGTCCAAGCTCTCCAAACAACTTATTCTATTTTCTGGATTTTACGTTTACCTTAAAATAAGGACAGTGTGTAGGGACCATCATTTATAACGTATTCCCAGATACTCCTAGACGTAAATATGTTCATAGATGAGAAAACTGAAGATAACAGGAGGAGCAGAGAGCTGCCTGCTGCAGATCTCTATTCTCGGGCACGTGTCTCCAGGCTGCATGAACAAGGCACTGGAAGGAGAGCTCTGGGTTACTGCCTCTGCGTCCAGGCTATAACCTGTGACACGGACTCTCCCTCATGAAACTGTCGGTTTGCCTCTTCAAACAAAGTGGGTTTTTATATATATTTTTGGAATTCTGTTCTCTATTTTCTACCCTGGCAGTAGAAATCTCTCACTGCTCAGACCAAAGTACCCATGGCTAGTTTACCCAAATGGATGCTCATGAAAAACTTATCTTTTATCTGAAGCAGCCCTTTTCCTTCATGGCCTCCTACCCACATCCACCACAACCCAGGACAGCTGAGGCTGAAGATCTCTGGAGGCTGTTCCGTCCAAAAGCCTTGCTCAGAGCAGGGTCAGCAAGAGCAGGTTCCTCAGAGCTGTGTCCAGCTGCATCTTGAATATCTCCAAGGATGGAGACTCCACAACGTCTCTGGGCAACCGGCTCCAGTGTTTGACTACCCTCACATTTAAATGTTGTTTGGTTTGGTTTTATTTTGTTTAAAAAAAATTCAGTGGAATTTCTGCTATTTCAGTCTGTACCCATTACCTCTCATCCTGTCAGTGGGAACCACTGAGAAGAACACGGCTCCATCTTTTTCCCACCCTCCCAGCAGGATTTTATAGACACGGAAAAATCACCCTGAGTGCACCCTGAACCTTCCCCTCTCCAGGCTGAGCAGTCTCAGCCTCTCTTCATAGGACAGATGCTCCAGGTGTTTTGTCATCTTCATGGCCCTTTGTGATCCATTAAGTCCCTATCGTACTGGGGAGAGCAGAACTGGACCCAGCGCTCCAGATGCATCTCACCAGTGCTGACTTTTGTGTATTTGGAAATGTACATAAATATATGGGGTTTGTGCTGCTCTTTGTTGTATCGCCAACCAAATTCCAGAGATTCTGAATGGAAATAAGGTAGAATCACAGAATGGTTAGGGTTGGAAGGGACCTTAAAGATCATCTAGTTCCAGCCCCAATGATAAATTTGATCAATTCGATTCTTTAATTTCTATTTCTGAGAAGACTGTTAGACCTAAAAAGCTGAGTGCTTTTCAACCTTAATTAATATGTTTAGTTCATATTACTGACGGCAAAAGCCTCTGTGCTACACACTTTGCAAAACCCCAGCAAAGAACACAACTTTTGCTCCTCTTCACAATAGATGTGCAGGAGACCAGATGACAGGTGACTACATGAGATCTGAGAGACCCAGAAAGCAGCAGTGAAATAGTACTGATGAGCATTAGTGGTACTGACCACAAACCAGCCATCTCCTGCTACAAAACTTTATTTTGTACACCACAGGTGGGCTGGGGTAAGGTTTGTGGTCTGACAGCTGGAAGTAGAGTCTCTTGAGGAGATGTCGGAGGAGATATGGTCTAGTCAAGGCAACTGAGCAACTTTTGCAAAGGAAAATCAAATAGTCCAGAGCAGGTGAGTTTTGGGTGGACTTGGGGTCATTTGGAGAAAGGAAAGGAGTTAGTTGCAGAGATGGTTTTTGTTTTCTGATTTTGGGCAAACCATTAAAATGTAGCTAACAGGACAGAACTGGATAAGGCGAGCAGTTACAAGCAAAATAACTTGTCCAATAACATAAAAAAAAAAAAGGCTGGATACATACACCATTGTAAAAAATAAGCAGCAATAGAAAAGCACTGGCAGCAAGACCACACCAGCCTGACATCCTTGGGGTCTAGGAACATGGAGATGGTTTATCACGGTCCATGGAGACTCAGGTGGTCAAACTGCAAAGTATCTGGAAACTCAGTGTTCCCTTGTTCACCCATTCGTTGTTCAGGTCATCCCTTCCAGCCTTCCAGTTCTTTGTCCCAAACAATGACATCTCCACTCGCCTCAGGAGCTGCTTTTTGTTCCTCACAGAGTGTCATATCTGTTTTAACTTTCCCAGAAAAATTCCCTCAGCTTTCCTTACCACTTTCCTTTTTGCTTATGGACTCTTGAATAACGCAGGAGCAACACTGCTTCTTCTGAGTAATTTTTTTTTCTTAGTGCTGCTGAGTTCAATCACGAGTAACTTCTGCTAACTCTTTTTCATGACAGCTACAGGCTATCTGGCCCATAAATTCTCACATTAAGTATGTCCCTTCTCTCTCCCGTGACAGTTACTTTGTCAGAGGCAGATCTGTGCTCTAAAAATTGAGCTACCATCCGGCATTTTAAGCCAATTTTGCAGCAAAGTTCACACTGCATCATGGAGTAATTGGGATGGAGATTCCTCCAGCCCCAATAAAGGGGAGCTGCCCAGGCAAGAGCACCAGCGGAGAGGAAATATGTGGGTCAGCAAAGCCAATCCCTGCAATCATAGGGATCTATCCTGAGTGAAGGCACGTCTTTAACTCTTCACTGTCATACAGTCTTCAGTATTTATTCCTCCACCAAAAAGTAAATACCTGTCACCCAAATGGTTTCCCACCATACACAAGAACTGGTTAATAAACTCGACAGAGAAACTTGTTTTCAATCAACTTTATAAGAGCCTAACAGAATGAAACACTACTTTTATGATGATATTTAGTTTTCAGGATTTCCAAAATAATTATTAGAAGGTCCATAATTTTACTGTGAAACACGTAATTGTTCCTTAGGGATGCCTGCTAGTATCTGAAGGTTTTTATAACTATTGAGAAGTAAATACTGTAATGTACTATGTAAAGAAGACGTAACTATTAAAATAACAGAGCACGAGGATTTCTATAGTAAGTCTATCTCACAGATAACATGCAGTCTATATGTCTCTTAAATGAAACTTAAGAAATAATGACAAATAAATGTTAGATACATAGCTTCCCTTTCCACCTTTCCCTCGTTGGGGAGTATTAATCAACTTGCTGATATTTTCCTGCCTGAACCACGCAGGAAATATCTCATTCAGACTGATTTTGAAGCACCGTTGCAGAGACATTAAATGGATGCCTGGTAAGAAGGCTGTCACCATCTCTGACAATATTTTGAAGACAAAGATGCTTTCTTACTGACAAAGTAGGAATCAGGCTGCAGTTATCTCCTCTCTGTCCTGGTGAGCCCTGCAGACATTTTGATCTAACATGATTACCCTTAACATTACCCAGCCTGCTTCCAAGCCTGTGCAGGAGCTAAAAACACCCCAAACCTCCTATGGGCTGCAAAGAAAAACCTAGAGCAGAGGTGCAAAGCGTAAGTGATGGGGCAGGCAGAAGCAAAACTGCCCCTGGATGCTCAGCTGAGGTTTTAAGACTGTAAACGTACACTTTCCTTTTAATTAATGAAAGAGTGATCTTCACCAAAAGAGTGCTCAGGCATTGGAACAGGCTGCCCAGGGCAGTGGTGGAGTCACCATCCCTGGAGGGGTTCAGGAAACGTGTCGATGTGGTGCTTGGGGACATGGGTTAGTGGGTTGGGTGGGGTTGGGTTGATGGTTGGACTTGATGATCCTTGAGGTCTTTTCCAACCTTCATGATTCGATGGTTCTATGAACTCTTAACTGATGCCTCTTGCTGAGAATAGTGAGGATTATGTGTGTAGGTGTAAGCAGCTGCAAGCTCACCTCTGCTAACCTGCTGGGAAAATTTCTTCATTGTGCAAAGAAAATAATTTCTTTGTTTATGATAAAGATCTATTTCTGAAGTGGTATAAGCTGTTAAAGTCTTGTAAAAAATAACAAAAGCGTTGTATTTTTCTACATTCTTCATCTGTTTCACGACAGTGGTTAACTAAGAATAATACACAAGAAAAATACAATGCAGTATCTGGCCAACTTCTCCTTCAAAAAGCCAACATAGCTGTACAAAATAAGAATTCTTAAAAAAACAGGTCAGTCTGTACTCCACGAGCAGAAAGCTGCTCATGGATTAAACATTGCACTGGACAGGATGGGCTGCTCAGCTTACCCATGGCCAGATCAAAGTGCCAAGTCCAAAAAATATAACAACAAAAGACGTAATAGAAAAAAAAAAAGGAGATGATCATGTGTTCACTGAATTAAACGAAATGCTTGAACATTGAAATACAGGATTGTCAGCATTGGTCTAAGCTTGGGTGAAAGGAGCATTGTTTGGGTAAAGATAACCAAAGAGGGGACTGCAGTTATTTAATCGTCTTCTCCAACCAGAAATGGAGGTCCCAAGCTGATGAAAACTTGGAAGAATGTACCCAGAAAAATTCCAAAATAAACAACTTCGTGTACCTCTGGCTTGGCATATTTTCTTTTATTGGGAGGCTTCTTCACAGCCATTTCACTTGGCAGCTGCCGTTTCCTGGAAGAAAATGGAAATCAGAGTGCTGGATGTAGTGAGGTGGCAAACAAGAGGGTTGAAATCTAGTCTGGGGATGGTAGAGTTGGGTAGTTTCACTTGACTTTGTGGGAGGGAAAAATGTATCCACAAAGCACCGCACTCCTCAAGAGCTACGCAGGATCTCAGCACCCCTCGCCATCTATCCATCACAGCCATAAATCGCCATAAGCTCTTACTGTGTTCAGTCTTTGCTGCACATCCCCCTTTTACCCCTCTAATCTAAGGCATACCCTTAAAAACACCTTCTATATCCTTGTTCCATTTTTCTCTCCCATGGTACCCACCCAGACATGACTGTTCCCTTCTTTCTCGCTTCTCTCCATGCACAGACGGAGAGTTCGGTGCTTGAGAACCAACAAGGTTTATGGGTACAGATAAAAAATAGATTTAATCACGTCCATTCACTTCTCTAGAAACACACTGACATACTCTATTAACTGTTCCTCTTCAGACATTTTTCATTTAGTGTCTAATTCCTGATTCTAAGGCATTTAATTACTCTCACTTTGTTACAGGATCCTACTAAATCTCTTGACTTATGCGATGCACCATAAATAAAACCTTTCTTCCACACTGCCTGGTTACTTTACGACGGCACAGGTTTGTTGAAGACATCTGCATCAATTTTTATGGGACTTAATAGTCCACTTCACATCTTTCTTGTGTGCTGCTGTCCCTGTGAATCAGAACTGGCAATCACTGTCCTAAGCACCACACAATGTGATTACCCAGAGTATTAATTTTCCTGTGTATTACTCCGTTACTCCGTTTGTTTGTTTGTTTGTTTTTTTTGTTTTTGGTTTTTTTTTTTTTTTTTTTTTGGTTTTTTTTTTTTGTTGTTGTTGTTGTTGTTTTTTTTCAGAGTCCTAACGTTGTAAGCACTCATACATGAGTTATTGGGATTATTTGCAAAATAGGATTAAGACACGAGGCAAGATTTGTTTAGAAAATTACTCATCAGTCTACCAAGGAGGAAGGTCAGGAACTTCATTAAGGCAGATTAATGTAGAACAACCGTTATCTAATCAGACTGGAAGCCTGGAGGACCTTCTGGCTCGTTGCAGAAGTACCCTGCTAACATGCATTATTTGCGAGAGCAACAAAAGCTGCTTCAGAAACATTCCATCCGCAGCCTGCACCGTGACAGGAGATATATTCTCTTTAGCCACTCCAGCCATTGATAAATTGGTTCTTGCCTGAAATTGGCATTCTGTCAGCAAGCTGAAGGGGACTGCAGCAAGTGCCGCAATTAGTGCTCCCCGCGGAGCCGAGGCAACGACGGCGTGCCTGCCCGCGAAGCTGCGGAGGATTCCTGGGCTGGGTTATTATGCAGCCTTTAGAGCTTATCCACTCCACTCCAGGCTCCAGGGAACAGCCAGGATAATAATTCTGTAACCGGAGTACTTAACCTGCTTGCTTAGTTTGCAAAGCCAAGGCTTCATAAAGGAGTGACTCAAGGGGAGTCCCGCTTGGAGACAGGTTGAGAAGCGTGCGTTGAGTGGTATGGGCAGAATTAGTGTTGAGGTGATTTCATTTCTCCTTTTCTGCCTTCCATTAACCATTTCAAAAAGACAACTACCAATATCTACATCTCCCCACTTCCTGAAGCTGACGAATTTTAAACAAAGCAAAAAATAAAAAACATAAATACATAAATGAAAATATAAAATAATAAATTACTTTACAATATTATTTATTCTTTGTTTATCATATTAATTATTTATTTACAATGAATTATTTTACAATATTAAATAGTACATAAAAACATAAATAGAGTTCTGACAAGAGTTTTGCGTGTACGTGCACACGTGTTTTGACCAGAGGTGGCCCCAGAAATAGAAGCATAAAGCTTATAAAAAATGTAGGCAAAGCATAAACAGCTCTGCTACATTTGTGGGATGCTACAGTCCACAAGTGACGAATTCTAATGGGTGGTTGCAGCTTCCAGAACAGTCTTTCTCCTTTGTCCTTTCACCTTGTCCGTAAGATGGTTACAGAGATCTGACCATTTTGTTCTAAGGATCCTGATTTTTTTATGAAATACACTCCTCTCTCTTTTTGACGTTATTAGGATACGTTATTTGAATGCACTCTTTCATATGGTAGCCCACAGAAGTAGAAAAATTGGAGCTGGACTGTGTGCGCTGGGCAATACAAAGAGATAGAGCAAAGAGACATTCTCAACCACAGAGGAATTAAAATCTGAGCAGTAGGAGAATAACATCAGTAATGCAAAAAATGTTAAGATAATTTTGGTCAACATCATAAGGCAAGGTCTCATCTGATCGTTAGCCTTGTGGTCGTAGAGTTTGGTGGATATTACAGCAAAGGAGCCTATGTCCTTGTCCAAACCCTACCTCTGCAGACTGGGTTTTCCAGCTCCTCGCATCATCTAGCTGAATCTATTCACTGCCCAATATCCACCCCTGCTGCTTCTTTCGAATGCTCTGTGTCTAGTTCACAGCCCTTAACTCCACACCCAGAGGCTTCTGTCTCTGTAAAACCCCACGCTGCTGAAATTCCTCCAGTAAATGGAAGGAGGACCCTGTCCACTGCTGCATGGAGACTGGGGAAGCCTCACCATTACCAGTTGCCTCTGCATTACTGGTCACCCACCGTCAAGAACGACGAAATTTTTGCTACTCGCCAATTGCAAAACCTGTTGGGTGGTAGGATGCTCAGGGTACTCTCACTACGTGAATTAGCCCAGCATTCGCAGCTAGTTAGATCAGAAATCATTTACATTGTGAACTGGTTCTTGCTCTAAGCATGCTTGAAAGTCTTCCTTGGAACCAGACCGCTCATAGAAAATCCATATGTCCTGAGGTCATTTGGATCTTAGATCTCACAAAATGAAAAAGAAATGCCTTTTTTAACAAATATATCCAGAAGGGAAAAAAAAAACAAAAACCAACCCAGAGGGGAATTGAGTTATTTAAAGTAAAGAAAAATGCTGAGACAAGAACTAATGGTGTTTGAACAGGGCAGAGGGAGTTCTGGGCTAGAAATTAGAAAATGCTTTAGCTGACTTTCTGTGGGAGTGTCATTGGGTGTAGGAAGTCAAAGTGCTTGTAGTTAGAAGATGAAGTTTGATAAGTTTTCTGAATGAGATTATAAAACAACGTCACCCAGAAATTAAGGGGGGTGGGAGGGTGGTGCTAGATGTCTGTGCCGGCTGAGGTCTGCTGTGTTCCCTTTGTCTCTGTTGGGTATGATGTGTGACTTAGGGCATCATCCCCTTCGCCCAGAGTGCTTTCCTCTACGCCAGTGCAGCACACTTAATAAATTATAAATAACAGTAATAATTTCAGAGATTCCTATTTCATTTTGCAGTTATTTATTCTCTTTTCCCATAAGAGACTGGCTCGCTGGAGCTGGGAGATAAGCTTATTAGAAACAATAGCACAATACTTTGAACACATGATTTATGTATTTTCAGGCCACTACTGGATAATCAGCTTATTCTAGATTCCATCCAGCCAACTTCGCTTGTACTTTAATCAGACCAGCTGTGATCCACCTGGACCACAGGTTTCTAAAAACTTCTCTCGGCACACCAGGCCAGATTCTCAGAGGTTTAAATTAACTTCCTACCACTGGCGACGATGGAGTACGGCTGATTTACACGCGGTAACCCATCTGTCTGAAGTCCATGAGTATGGCAGAACAAGCACCATTAATAAAAGGTGGGCAGGTAATAATTTATTTTAATGAACGGTGTTGATGCACGGTGTAATTGTTTGAATTCATCAAAAATAATATTTACAGCTCTGTGTGGAAATTATGTATAAGGTATTCCTGATAAAATTGCTGCCAATTAATTTATCCCCTGACTCAATGAAGCACTTAAACATGGACTTTCTGCAGGTACACGCTGAAGTGCTTTGTTGAATCCTGATTTTAAAGTCCTACTTGCTCATATATAGCCACAAAGAAGCCAGCCTCCTTACACATCTGAATTCCTGCAAGGACATCTCTTCATCAGCTTACTATTTTTTCCAGGAATTAAAAGGAGATGTGAAAAGGAGTTTTTTACAGCCAGGGCAACTTCATTGTTTCATTTTTTTTTGCCCCATTCTTTGTTCTCCATGTCCAGCAACTTAGACATCTTCCCATCTCGTGGTGCCCAGCCACTAAGTCCAGCTCAGACCCCATAGCAGGGGACGATGAGGAGGCTATGGCAGGGTCCCCTGCTGCTGCTATGGAGACAGCAAGGTTGATTTAGGCTTATTGGTGAGGATTTTGACGTACGCCTGCATTTCTGGAGTATGAAGGCAAAAAATACCATCAAGCAGTGTTCCTTAAATAGTTGCAGAGAAGGGAGCTGGGTTCAAAACTCTGAAATGGGAGTTTTCTGCAGACACAGGTCAAAGACAAGCTCAAAGACAAGGACTAGCAGAAGATACTCCTCACTGAGATCGACACAACACCAGAAATCTGCATTGTAGAGAAAACCTTCCTGGAGAATCTGACTTTTCTTTTGGAAATGCTGAATCCTTGGCAAGGGGGCTGTAGAGTAACCAGAGAAGTGGACTTGGGACAAGTGCCAGAATGATTACAAACAGTTAACAAAAGGTATCGGACCCCAATGTTAGTCTGCCACTTTTCCTTCTGCTTTGTTCCTGCGGTGCGTGTAGCTGGAGTTCTTCCCTTAGGAGCCCAAGGGTTATTCTGGGTGGCACCAGTAAGACGAGAAGGCCTGAGAGTGATGGTTTTCTGCAGAGGTAATTGGCAAAAAAGGGGGTAATCACCTTCAAAGATGGAGTGCAATCAGCACGTAACACAAGTATTGATCCAGTGCTTGGGATGAACCTTAACATTTCACGTCCTGGCAAGCTTCAGGTGCACCAGCATCTGCCCAGCCACCGCCTCCTCAGCAGCTCCTTCATCTTTGGCAACACCTGATGCTCATGGAGTGGAGGCAGAGCTGCAGGGAGACAGATGCAGGGCTGTGTTGTGTCTGTCACGATAAATCACCCCCCTGCTTCCCTGGGAGCAGAATCAAGCTGTTAAACCCTGACTGAGGGAAACAGCCCAGTTTTGGAAAGTCTGTAAGCATTTTTGTGAACAGTGGGGAATTTTCCATCATTTCCTATCTGCAAACCAAACAAGCTACATTTCTGGAAGATAAGAGGTAGGTGTTGGGCTTCATTTGTGCAAGACAACTGAGACAACCCATCTAGTGGGTTACAAGCCAGATCCACTAGCTGCTTGTGGCCACAGACATCTGAGTTGATGTCATTTAAGCTCAACTGAAAGAAGTCTGTATTATTAAGTTTCACTAAAAGGGTTTGCTGGCGACTATCCAGTGGCACTCTNGGGTGAGGCAGTGGCCCAGGGTGCCCAGAGAAGCTGTGGATGCCCCATCCCTGGAGGGGTTCAAGGCCAGGCTGGATGAGGCTTTGGGCAACCTGGGCTGGTGGGAGGTGTCCCTGCCCATGGCAGGGGGTGGCACTGGGTGGGCTTTGAGGTCCCTTCCAACCCAAACCGTTCTGTGATTCCATTATTCTATTAACTAAAATGAAAACGAGAACTCTAAACCCATTTCTCAAAACAGTCCCCTAGGTCCTGGCAGAATTTACAGCAACACCCTTACTCTGGAACTAGAGTGAGCCCAGCAGCTGTCTTTCAGTGATGTTTCTTCTTCCCACCATGGTGCAGGACCAGGACCCAGAGGATCCGGCCACAAGGAGCCCAGCCCTGAGCACCTCACTGCCTACACCCCAGTTGGCCTTTGGGCTGGGCTCTGGTGTTTTCCTTCTCTTGATATCCATCGTATTCGCACGGGTTGGCTGATCCTCTCTGATTTTTGAGAGTCTGGTTCCTCCAATGCCCCAGGGGGCTTCTCATCGGGCTCGTCTTTATTCAGCCTCCACAAGCTTCCTTTGCCTGAGCTGATCTGAAGACATGGATAAGAGATCAGTTTTTATGCAGATGACATGCAGATTTATGTGAAATTAATTCCTGATTATTCTTTTTCTTCTTCTGTTTTATCAGTTTGTCTTGAGGACATGGAGGCATAGATGTAATTTTTTTTTCCCCGGTCTATACTTAATACTCCTAAAACTCAAATCTTAGCTATTGTTTTCAGGCTTTGGTCTAAATATGCTGCTTCTTTCTCAAAATCTGATGAATACAGTAACAATTACCATGGCTGGCTGGGGGGATACACAGTTCACCCCTTTTCAGCACAACAGCCCTTGTGACAGTCACAGATCGCGTCAGAACCGGTTCCATCATTGCAACTCCACCAGCTGCAGACCTGAAAATTCAGGTTTATTTAGCCCCTTCTTCAGGTACTTTTACTTTTTCAAATACCAAATTAATTTTGTATTTTTCCATTCCTTTTGAGAAAAAAAAAAAAAACCAAACAGGTGTTAGCCAATGCTTTCATAGTTCTCCAAATAGTTTTTACCCAACCTGCATTTATCGGTATTTCAGCCCTTTCCAATAACGACTTGACATCAGAACAAAAGACGATGACTACAATTCCTTCTAACAGCAGAAAATTCCAGCAATGACATCCAGTTTTGATCTGGCTGCACAAATCACCGGTAGGTGTTATAAACCAATGCAACAAGTTACATGCGTCATTCAAAAAGAGCATCTGAGCAATATCTCAGGGTTTCTGGCACGTGATGCTTTTAAGGGTTTCTTTTTCTGGTGGCTCGTGATGAAAAATGGATTAATGTTTCTGTTCATGTGCATTACGGTGCTGCAACACATAACAGCTAAAGAATTTGGACTAGAATAATTGTTTATGTAAAAATAAAGAATTGGGCTAGAATACCTCTGTGGTCCTGTCCAACTCTATGATTCTGTGATTCTGTGATTCTATAATTTATTTTGCAATTCCAGATGCTGAAATAACCACTCTGAAATTTAGTGTCTGCTCAATCCTGGTCACACCTTGGGACAGAACAGTCCCGAGTCACTCCCTTTTTTTTTTTTTTTTTTAATGACAATCCACAGACAAGATGTAGGACAACTCATTCTGGTACACCACTAGCCAGAAATATGAAATTTTTTTTACAGGTAAATATTTCTCCAAGTTGCTACTCCCTGGCCCTCCCCAAACTAGCAACATATGGAAACTTGGAAAATATTCCTAAATTAACAAGGTGCCTTGAGTGTTAAAAGCAGCTCACGATCTAGTTTCAAGAATATGATTCACTTCTCCAGGGAACTCTGTTATTAAGGTGAGGGAGCTTTGCTTTGGAAAGAACAGCACGAGAATTACACGCCAGTCATTCCAACGCTTCCTTTTCCTTTATAAAACCCACCAGCCTTACATTCATCAGCCTTTCACTTTGCTGTCCAGCGACTACAACACTTACAACCAACAGGGGGTAAATAACATGTTGTATGTAAGAAAGGCTTTGCTGCGAATACGCGAAAAAATTATCTATAAACTGAACACCAGGGCAAGCAGGCATTCCTCTGCATTTCATTTCTCCTTCTGTATGACTGAATTGCTCAACTAGGAAATGAACGGGAGAAATAATATCATTAAATATTCTTTCTTCCTCATGACTAACGTGTTATTATAAGCCAGGGGAGATTGGACAGATGGATGGAGATTCACAAAGCTGCATTAGTCATTTGCCATTTTCAGTCTCTGTGTATCCCCAGATCACTGAGGAGGGAGAAAACCGCTGGTAGAGAGTAAATCAGCATCTTTCCCCAGGCTTAATCGAGCTCTGCTGATTTACTAGCACACGACATTCTGAGACACTGTTTCCTGTAAAAAAAAAAATATATATTTATAGAACAGCTGAGAAATCAAATGCCATCGGCGTGAAATGTAATTGAATTTGGTAATGTTACTAGGAACGGAAATGTCACAAAGTTTATTCAGACACACCTTGCTGGTTTTCACCCCGTGCTCGTGTCTTGAGAAAAGGCTGAAAGCAATCTGAAAATGAATGATGAACGTTGCAGGATGGCACAGACCTTTTTTAGATGAGTAAAAAAAAATTATGTGATTTTTTCCCACAGGGTCATTTATTCAGCTGAAGGTCAGCCAGGATCAGCTCTGAACAACTTACTCCATTGAAATGACGTCGGGTGACACTTTGATCCCTCTGCTCATCTTGAGAAGCCGTTTACTCATTCAAGAGTCTCATTAAAATCAGCATCACTAAGCACAAGGTCAGATACTTTTCAGCAGGATGATGATAAGAACCTGAGTTATTTGATACTGGAGTTATCCATCGAGAAAAAAAAAATGGGTGTAGCATTTTTCCAGCAGATAATATGGGTCTTCTTGAAATAGAAACGTTACATGGGAGCCAAGTTCAGTTGTTTTCTCTGGGGAAAAGGGATCAAAACAATTTAGATTAAAATTTTGCATTTGTACTGACTGCTTTTATCTTGTTGGCATTCATTAATGGTTGCAGGAAAGTTGGCATTCTGTATTTTACATTCCTCTTGCAGCTGATGTTTTGTGTTGTACTGGGGACAGCAACGCAGAAGGTGTATGGTCCTCACTTTCTTAATGTTGAATATTATGTTATTATTTTCCCCAACATTAATTGCTCTGGATTCGTTTGTTTGTTGGACTAGATTTGGACATTTCTACTTTTCTTTCTCCTTTTTGTGAAAGAAGGCATTTTTTTTTAAGCTTTAAATTCTTGTGGGGCAGTTTTCTGATTGATGCTGTTCCTAATACAAGTGGGTGAAAACCTTGTAACATATCCCACAGGGTTGTTTGTTTATCCTCTGAGCTCACGTTGAACACCAATCATCCCACCAGGACTGACTCTACTGACATGAGTTTTCTTGGAGACAATGAATTTGGAAGGTAAATTCTGAATTCATAAATATCACTTCACCCAGAACCCCAAATTTCAAATTCATATTTATCCATACAAAGAACAGATTTTTTCTGCATGATCTTAAGTCTGTGTCCAGTGGCACAGCTTGCAGTTTGAATATCAAAAAACTCGTAAATCTTTGCATGTATCATGGTGACCAAGACCTGATTTATAGAATTTTTTGGTGAATAAGGCAGGGTGTCATACAAATTCTGTATTTTCAGATTTTAACATCACTCCTATTGTCACTGCAGTATTCTTCTGCATTTGAATCTTAACTTGACATTTCTTATTTCTCCATTGTTTCACTAATCTTGATCTAATCTCCTATTCACAAATGGGAAATGATCATAAGGTAGTATCATATCACCACCGTCATAACTTCATTTTGTTAAAGTACCTCTGCAGGAAGTTTATAATTTATTAAAAACCTTTATCTATTCTTTAATCATCTCTTCATTGTAATTGATCCTCTAGAGCTCACAGAAATTCTTCCAAGAGCCTGTTTGAATAAGATTGCTTCAGAACAATGAAAGGCACAAAGGAGCCCATTAAAATTCCCTTTGGCCTTTTTTCTATTCTATAAAGCTTCAGGGTGGGCTTGTCCATTAGGAGAATAATGGTGGGTGGTGCAGTTCAGAGCAGGGAGGAAGGTGTGCGGGGGATATCATGCCTTGCACCAGCTGTAGCGGTTGCAAATGTCTCCTCTCGGTAGGATTGTGCTGGTTTTGACCGGGATAGAGTTAATTTTCTTC
>VZTO01004564.1:46918-81262 GCA_013400615.1 Syrrhaptes paradoxus | reverse complement strand
TTCTATGATTCTGTGATTATACAAGTATGTTGCTGTATGCTACTGGAAATATTTAAACTTTCTGAGTAAATATTTTACTTATTAATGAATATTTTCAGAAGGTAAAAGTAACAACTCAGGAAAAAGTAATGAACTCTATAAAAGCAGGTATCACAAAGGTGATCACTCAAAATGACAAAGGTTGATGAACAAAGTAATATTAACAACAGAACATCTGTATTCTGCCTCTCAGATCAGTGGATTTAAAAGAGGCACGCATAATCAGCAAAGCCTCCACGTCTGACTGCATGAACTACCACTAACATATTTACATCAGCTTTTCCTCACCTGTGCAGTGCAGTGCTTCACTTGGAAAAGCTGAGTTTGAAAAAAGCTGGCTGAAAAGCAAGAATAAGAACACACAATTCAAGAAATACCCCTATAGTTGGAAACATGCATATGTTAATATTCCCTTTGTCTAGCATCAGATGTGGTTTCATGGCTTCAATTCTGGATTGCATTTGTTTCTGGAAAAATGGATGATTTAATTATTCCTAGATTTATATAGCTGCTATCTTTTCAAGGCAGTGCTGGCAGTGATGTGGTGAGCCTGCATCTGAAACTCTTGTCATCAACTATCAATTATTCTATAATTTATTAAATGGTTTTCTGTGGAAACTGATCCAAAACCTAGAAAAGTCTATGGAAAAAATCCCATTCAATTTAATAAGCTTCTTTTGATTGGGCTCTAGCATAAGGTATTCTGTAATAAGAAATGGGCAAAAACTCCACACTTACTGAAAAGGAGGTTGGAGTCTTCAAGTCTGCCTACACCCCTTGGCTAGAAGTGGCTTTATCACTGGGTTAGGTATGGTGAAGTCACCTTCTGAGAGGAAAAGGGAATACAACCTAGTGAAAAGGAGACACCAATCTGCATTTATATTCACTGTCATTTTGAGTGGGAAAAGCTNCAAATCAATGGAAAAGAAGAAAAGAATTTGTAATGATCTCTCCATCCATGGAACCTGGAAACTTTTAAAGTTATGCTAGGCCAAATAAGTGATTTCATGAAAACTGAAAGCATGGAAATATATACAATTTTGTCTAAGTGCTACAGATGAATATAAAATACAGAAAATTAATGTCATTATTGAAACAAAATATTTTAAATATTTTGTGAGACTTACTTTGCTGAGAAAAATTGTCTGATTTTTTAAATAGGCAGTCTTTTCCAGCAGAAAGTCTTTTGACCAAAGTCTTGACTGACCAGAATTTTCCTGAGAACAACCAACCCTGGGGAAAAAATTATTGAGAAAAAGAGCCTGACTTTTCTAAGGAAAAGTGATGTTTCACAGTAAATCCTGAACACACCAGATCAAGAATAGAGATTTGTTGCTTAGAAGATACCATTAAGACAGAGTTCCTCATGCCCCATTGGCCTTGGGGTTGGTATTCCTGAGCAGAAGATGTTTTCATTCAAGCTGAATCCTTAGAAAACAATTCCTGAAGAGGGTGACTTAAAAGAAACCATAATGCAGTCATTTAAAATAATCACAAGAAACTCTTATTACTCAAGTATTTAGAAAATAGCAGCATGTACACAAGGAGTGTATTTACTAAACAAACTTGCATTTTGAGTGAGCAGAATAGCTAAAATACTTTAGAGGACATTTTCATTCACAATCTTAGATTGGCTCAAACTCTACTTTTAGCTTCCAGGCAAAACTTCAGTTGATTTCAAAGCATTAGAAGAAGAGGAGTGCCCAGATTCTCTGACCTCTCTGAGCTGCAAACAGAAGTCTTCATACAGCCAACAGTCACCAGACATGCACAACCTAACCTAAAAGAACAAGGGAAGGCTTCTCTCTGGGAATGGTCCATTGTTTAGCTATGGCTATGGGTCTACAGGCCCATGGTAAGCTCAGGTTCATCATTCAGGTAGTTCCACAAATCAAGTTTACATTGTAAGGCCAGTGAACATGAGACCTGAGAGTGCACCATCACACCATGAAGCCCCTCTTTCCTTCTTACCTTCCTTCCTTTCTTGTTTCTTTCTTTCTTTGCTTTTTTCATTCTCCCTCTTTCTTTCTCTCCTTTTCAGAGTGGGAACACACGTCTATAAGGAGCCCTGTGTTGTCTAATGAGGACGATGACAGAACCAGGACTGTGGGACACACTGAGATGCAGACAGCACACAGTATAGGTGGAGACATTAGTGAATTTCCTTTCAGAGTAAGGAACTGAGATAACCCAGAAGCACTTACATCAGACTGGCTACAGAGGTCTCTTTCTAGATGAATCATGTTGACCATGAAGATGAGACAGGCCTGAAGGTGAAGAAAAAAGTTCAAGAGCCACAGTTTAGCAATCTGTACCCTAGGGTTTCAAATGCAAAGTGCTCTACTATAATAAAAACCTTCAACTTTTACAGTAACCTGCATCACAGCTAGTCAGTAGAGAGGCTATGAAGAGTTTCCATAGAAAGGAACAGGATTCATCTGAATAACTGTTTAAAATAGGTTAGATGAATCCTCTAAAAGTGCCCACTTCACTCCATTGACAATAAAGAGAGCTCAGCATAACAGTCTCCAATGTGAATATGTCCTGTGCTGTAACAGCTTACTTGGGGCTTACTTGAGGCTTTCTGCTGTGTTTTGTATCACATTTCCACTGAATTAATACTTGAGAAAAACACAAGCTGGCTTAATGGTGCTTGCACAAACCACAGGTGCCCACTGTTTTTGTTTTGACAAGTAATACTGCTGCTTGTTTATTCCACAAGTCTAATGAGGAGATAAGCATCTGCATATTTTGCCTGGAAAGTGAAAATTCATTGTTAACATGGTGATTTTTTAGCTTTGTACAGGCCTAATAAAGATTAAAAACCTGCAATAGAGATCAAACATTCTCAAAATAAACGTTCTGTAAAAGAAGGGTATATACGATCATATGCAGCAAACACTGACCAAGCTGAAATAGTGGTGATCACAAAGTCACAGAATATTAGGGATTGGAAGGGACCTCGAAAGATCGTCTAGTCCAATCCCCCTGCCGGAGCAGGAAAACCTAGATCAGATCACACAGGATCATTGAATAGTGACTGTATATTTCTGTAATGTATGACTTCAGTGTTAAACTTGTATAACAACTAACTTTTTTTCTTGTATTATACTAATTAAACAGCTGAATCTCACTCCGTCTTAATTGCTGATACCACAGCTACTGAAGACTATGTAAATCTTGACTCTAGTGGATTTTGGATCAAATGTGCTTCACAGACTCATTTTTTTAGCCTTAATCTGCTCTTCTATGCAGGCTAAACAACCTAAAAACATATTTCACAGATCTTTCTAAAAACATTGGGAGCATTATTGTTTTGAGATGATCTGTCTAATATGCTCTCTATGTTTTAATCTGAATTTGGCAGTAACTTCTGAACTATGGGTCAGAGCACTCTGATCTTATAAGAGCTGAGGGTCCCTAACGCACTGGATAGCTGCTGGGTTTAGTGTTGTATTTCCAATGAACCAAATTCTCAGTTCACTAGAAGTCACTATTAAGAGGCAAAATTTCACTGGGGCAGTGGGTTTTTACAACACAGAATTAAAACACTGTTCTGCTCACCACAGTCACAGAATATTTAATAACTTTAGAGGTACTTAGGTGAGAAGACAGTTTGAAAAGTGACTAAATTAATGCCATTTGATACAGGAAAGTCTTCACATCTATTCTGAGTGTAGATCTAGTCTTTCTCTACAGTTTTTGCGGTAAAACAAGTAGTCATCTAAATTGCTGGCACATAATATTACAGGTTCTAATAAAATCTACCAGTTATCTCAAGGCAGTTATCTGACAGTTAACCTGTTACTTAAAAAAAATAAAAAAAAATAAAAAAGAACCCAAAGCAAAACAAAAAAACTCCAAACAATCTTTTTTTAATCAGTATTATTGGCACTTCTTTTATGTCCTCATACAACAGTTTGTATTATACATGCTTTTTTACAAAGTAAGCATTTAAATACAGTTTGAGAGTTTGCTGTTTGAGTGTAATGATACTGACGCGCATGTTTAGAAAAGTGAGCCAGTGATGGCAACATGGAGGAGTGTCCTGTAACAGCGCGTCCATGTCCTGCAATAGGTTGTATTTTCAGCATGCAGGTGAGAAGTTTGTACATTAGTGAACAGGGTTTTAATTATATCAGTATTGCCTTGCTCCTCAGGATGACTACAGATCTGCAAAGTTACATGTCATCATTTGGAGAAGATGCAACTAGAAGCACAGAACAAAATGAGACTAGTACAGTGTTCGAAGAAGGTTAACCCTCACCGCTACACCTTCCTTCCACAGGGAAACATTTCAGTAACTACATTGCTTTCCAGTTTAAGTCTACCCCATATCAATAGCTTAACTGCAATTAAAATGAGAACATAATAAACCTCTTTCCTCAAGGGAACAAAATCTTACTTTTACATAAACTTTTCTGATCAGGAGAAAATTTTTATCACTACTTGGTGCCACCCCTCACCTGTGCACCCCAAGGGTGGCTTCTAACCCTTAGTTTTCCAAGTCTCGTCCAGCTTGCCAACTGTAAATCCAAACCCATCCTGTTTCTTAACGATTTACAGTAAATCTTGGCATAATGTGACCTATTCCCAGTCACACTTGATGACAAACATAGTATTATTTACACCCCAATCATTTCAGACTGTCTTTCTCTAGACAGAGCCCATTTTCTTCCATAAGTGATTATTTCACTGCATGAAACCACAGTGATATCAATCATCTGCAAGGCAAGGGATGTGGACAGGCCAGAGCTTTCCAAGTTTTCTCTCAGTAAAAAGTGGAGTTTCTTCTTCTCATTTCTCGTTCAAGAAGATTCATTGTATGGCAGACAGCACCACTGAAGCGCTGCAATTTGAGCCACAAACTCATAGAAACAAAAGCCTAAAAAAGAAAAAGAATATCACTATCAATTTACAAAAGAAGAGCTGAAGTTCTCTCATATGATTATGACTTCTGTTTTTGGCAATCATCCTGTCAGTGGTTAATAAAAAGCAGCTCTTTTTTTTGGCAGTCCCGCTCTGTGCTTTGTTTATGCCCTGATATGATAGTTCATAATGCATATATTAACTAGATACATTTTAAACACAGTTGTGTATATCCTTAGCACTCCACCTGTCAGCAGAATGGGCATACAGACCCTTTGCA
The DNA here is from genome assembly GCA_013400615.1 of Syrrhaptes paradoxus. NCBI lineage: Eukaryota > Metazoa > Chordata > Aves > Pterocliformes > Pteroclidae > Syrrhaptes > Syrrhaptes paradoxus. The sequence goes on along the minus strand of VZTO01004564.1, from coordinate 76,074 downwards.
GACATGAAGCAAAGGAAGACTTAACTGGTTTAGTGGCTGCACAAATTTCTAACAGTTTGTTCTGTTCTCTGAAGACCTAAACCTTGTCTGGGGCCTGCTTTTTGTATTTAAAAAAATTCCTATGCTCACCCATTTCACTCTGACTTCAGAACACAGCAACTCACAAAGAAAAAAAAATGGATGCAATAACTGCAAATGGGACACAATTTTTAATAAAACCAGACAAGCAAATTCCATATTCTGTTTATCACTCAACAAGCTAATATTTAAAAGATGAGCAAGAAATGCCCAGTGAAGATACATCACAGACATACATACATACATATGACTTCATCCTCAGATAAATACACTGTATGCAGCCTGTGACCATCTGTCAAGACTCAGTATTCACTGGTGTTTTTGAGGTTTTAAAGCACGGTTTATAGTAGCCAGCAAAAGTGATTAACATGTTCAGGGTGCTCTGTTTCTTTATCTGAGAAAGGCAAAAATTCCTTCAAAAGATGTAATCTGTCACTGTTAAGGAAAACATGCTGTGAGAGGATATCAGTAAGAAATGTCCCATTGCTCGGCATATATTTGCTTTTATGGGTTTTCTTTGGCAGGGGAGGATGGCACTTAAGGAACTTTAATCCCTTTTAAGAAAAATGTTATTTTTAGAATAAACAGAGCTGGACGCGATTCTTGCCCAGATGATCCTACAAGATTAGTACTGCTCCATGCATGTTTAACATTTCATATTTCCAGTCTATAAAGCAGTATGGGAGCATGACTAAATGGTATTACCCCATTTTACTAATAAAAAAACCCCAAACATAGCGATTTCTGAGTGCAACACTCATAGAAACTGTTAAACAACCCACTATTTTCCATAAAAATGTTGGTGATGATCAAAAAAATGCTGAAATATTGGTGAGGTAAAGGATGAAGGAAAGATGCACAAGCTGATACTGGCTGCATTAGCTCTGAACGCCACAGTGGGATGGCTGCATTGGGGCAGCAATCCACCCAGGTCACAAGAGAGGCAAGGCTTATCTTCCCTCACTGACTCTGAAATTTGTCTATTTTGACCTCAGGCCCATGTAAGTACCTCTGCACAGCACAGGACTGCACTGTATAGATAACCTGGCTGACGCTGGCAAAAGGTTGAAGGTTTCTACGCTCGTTCCTCTACAGCCTCGCCCTGTGCTGCCACAATGATTGCAGATGGAGACCGGTGCATGACAAACCCCAGTTTTTTGAACTTCAGTGAGGCCGTGCAGATGCCAGGGACACAGTTAATGCATGATGTGTGAGACAGAAGCAGGAGGAAAGAACTTTGTTCGTGCATTTCAGCCCTCACAGAAACAGGGGCTCTTAGCTGGGCTCCAGGCTGCTGAGGAAGAAACAAAATGTGTGCAAGCTGCCTCCCAGCATGGAAGCATTTTGATTTTTGACCAATGAACCACTTAAGTTTTCCATAAATGATAAATGAGTCACCCCCTGCACATCTTAGTTCTGTTTAAGATATGTAAACCTATTGCCAGGCTAAAAGATTAAATTAACTCATTTCAGTCCATATAACTTCTAGGTGGCGTGGCAAATGTCTTGTCACTATGTAAAGGGGCTTCCTTCTTCCTTTCCCTTTTCTGTCACTGTATAATCTTTGTGGACTCTGTCCCCAAAAGATCCTAGTAAATATTTGCCCAGTCTTAATGGAAAAGAAGAGATTGTTGCACAGACATCACTAGCAGGACACAGGCCATTTCAGAGTAGCTCACTGACAGAACCCAGGCTTGGAATCACTACTCCCAAGACCAGCATCCACTGCCACCTCTGCTGTCAAGTGGAAAGCTGTCACTTAGGGACACATTTTACAGGTGAGATGTACATTTATGGGGTTTGTAGAGCAATACTTTTACAGTTATTATAATTCTAGTTTAAATATCCAGATGTGTATTTTGTTGCAAATAAATAAACTGTATTGGAGGGCATACCCCTACGAGTTTGCATGAGCTGTAGCTCTGTGAGTAAACTGCTGACTTTTTTAGGGGAGTTATTCTCCATGTTTCCTAACACTGTTTTTGATCAGTATTAGCTACAATTGAGTAGAAAACAAGCCTCCTTCAGGAATGCTTTTTGTTTGGTTCAGCAATTCATAGTTTCCATATCCTGATGGAGAGTCCGAGCGATAGTCTGTCTCTCCCAACTCCATCTTTACTGTGGGAAAGGTGGAGGAAACTTGATATAGAAGCTACTCTGTTTATGAAGTTAGTGGCATCTTTTTTTTGATGGATTGACATAAAGAAGTCATGAGTTTAAGCTGATTAATCTTACTTTAATTAAAAGAAAGAAAGAGGACTTAAGTTTACTGGCTTAAAGGGACAGAGTCCAGTGGGGTCTTAGCAGAAACTCCAACAATGACTAGAGGATACTTAAAACAGTGTAGGCTTCTATGCTTTTGAAAGAAAAGGGAACACACATAATGAGCTATTCAGGCCATAATCTTTAGTTTCATTATATCATTGCTGTAGATCCAAACATTGTTCAAATAAATTTAATTTATTTTAAAACGAAACAAGCTAATCACTAATCTCTGCTGAAAATGACATTTTGAATGAGATTATGTGCATTGCTTTTAAATCTGGAAACATGCAGACATTGTCTAATTCACTCTACAAATGTGCATGAATGACTACCCAAAGGGGTTAATTTACAAAGACAGGGATCAAAAATGAGAAGCATCAGATAAAGTGTGAACCACTTCGCAGCTGACACAGCTTTGGCTATCATCTTGTGTTCTTGTTTCATTGTTTTCCAGCCTGATGAGTTGTTCTGTAAGTGTATCCTAACAAAAGACACTATTCAACAGGACATCATTATTTCAAGCTTTCCTGATGGCTTCTTTGTAGTTTCCACATAAGTCTGAGAACCTCTTTTCTGCAATGCGCTGCAATTTTCCAGTTACACTGACCTGAGATGGGACTAGTGATGTTGCTTAGAGTTTTGTTTGTTTGTTTGTTTGTAAGTTTTTCCCCCAGAAATGAGCATTTGTATTAAAATAACATATTCTAGGATTTTATTCTGGGAAGTAACTTAATTCCTCATAATGAAGGGGTCTAGTGTTGCTAATGAACACCTAAAGTCACTTTATTGTTCAGGTACCTGAATGTCACTCATGTTGTCACAGAGAATTTAGTTTCTAAGCTTACGACCACAAAACCAACATGAGCAGCCTTACAGAAGACACTGGAGACCTTTGTATTAGTCAGATAAATCAAAGAAATAAGTGTTCTCTAGAATCTTAATGACAAACACTGAAACAAATGCTTCCATGACCTGCCATTGAGCAAATTAGAGCTACTACTGTTACGCTAAATTTAACTAGTGTGACTAGGCTTCCTATCCAGCAGTTTGTAAAAGTCAGTGAAAGCATTTACCATTGTATCTACACCTGTACTTCTTACAAAAAAGTACAGCTGACCACTATATTCCTTCCAACCTGTGTAAATTATTTCAGTAGAGAGAAGCAACAGCCCCACTGTATGTAATAAGGCTATGGAAACAGTTCCAGCAATTAACTAGCCCAATTTCAGGTAAGATTAAATTTACCAAATCAGATGTGAGGCTTTAAACAAACTTTACCCATATTGCTTATAAACCCATGTGGACAACTTGCAGGCATTACATACTTTTTCAATAAATAATCATATATCCTATCAAGAAAGGACCATTCTGTAGCTGTAAAAAACCCCACTATTCTGTAAAGAAAAGAATAAGAGGATTAAAAAGGTAAAAGAAATCCCAAGAAAATAACCCTTCTGTGTGCAGGTGCTTGCCCGGGTGTTGTGATCTGCAGCTCCTTCAGTGAATTTGCTCTCAGAGGCAGGCTTGTGTTACTAGACAAATATTCACTTTAAGAGGGTGTTATTTCCACTGAAATAAATAGGTATATGCATTGGCAACAAATGAGTTTCAATGAAAGTCTTAAAACGTAAAAGTATTATTCCAGTAGGTTATACTGAGAAACAAATATCAATTTGCATTTTCTTCTTGGCACATTTAATAGTAATCTCTAGTGGCCATAGCAGAGTTCAGGGTAAAGATTGCTTGCTAGAAGAAGCTATTCCTTCTCCAGACCCCCAAGATTACTTCTTTATCCCTACACTCCCTCCTCAACTGCAATTGGAGAAGCAAGAACTTTGTACCATAGCTGTTGAGCTAAACTACTGCTAATCTTTTAATTGAAAGTAAATGATGGAGACATAGCAAATGAGCAAGGAAAGCTGGAAAACACAGCATCCTTATGTCTCTACACACTACCAATCAATCCACACTTCTGCAGTAAATATAGAGGTATTAACTACCATGTACCTAATCTTTCCCATTAAGACAGACAAGAACCCTTGAAGAGCTGTTTGAAAGCTTGACCCACATCCCACTGCCAAAAATTTGCTTCACTTAAAGGGTAAGGGAGGCTGATAAATGTCTCAGAAAGACCTTGAGTGCTCCTGAGGGGTAGGCAGAACCCCAGGAAGCTGGAGAGCCATGTCACTTGTCAGTGTCATTTCCTGTCTTACACTAGCTGCCCATCTGCTTCCAAGCCTGGCAGGCAGCTTCTGGCTGAAACACTGCTGGCAGGTCACAGTTCCTGACACGCGGCAGTCACAGGGTGTTCCCAGGGGCAGAGTTCCAAGTTCCTTCTTGCCAGAGCCCCAGTGAAAGGAAAGATCCACTGCCACTCCATGTCTCTCCATGAAGTGCTTCTGGTAACATACATGTGGGATGCAGAGATCAGGATGCTGCACATCATGATTTGAACACACGTGGCACTTTCTGCCAGGGGTGAGGGGGTAGTTTATCAGAACTGGCAATGGCAGAACAGCCTCCTCACTGTCTGGTTTAGTCGTCTTGTTAGTTGAGCAGAGACACTGCTGAAAGGTGATGGATGTTGTGTCCCAGAGAAGGGTCGCTCCGTCCTTCCTCAGAGAGTGGGTAATCTGAAGCAAAAACTGGTTACATAATGGTCCCAAATTTTGTTTGCCATGCCTGCTCTTCACCTGGAGGAAAGCACTCACAACTGCCATGGGCTGTCTGCACACATTATTGACTTTATTAAACTTACATTTATAGTCATATAGTTAATTTATATATCTATCTATTTAAAAATAAACATTAAAATTACCACAGAATTCATCAGATTATTTCGTAGGACATAAACTTTGTCTTTTTTCTAAGGTGATTCTTTATGTTTATATACATATATATTTATATTAAACTACATTTAAATCACAACAACCTACATTAAACAACAAAGTGTTATTTGAAGAAGACTACAGGCTGTAGCAGATTTTAGTGTTTCCCCTTTCTCAGCATTATTAAAAATGATCAGTTACTGCAACATTAGAAATTTGTGGAATGCTATTTTATTGGTTTGTTTAATTTGCACTTGTAAAAGTTAAGCCATTTGGACTTCCTAAAGATTATGTTTTGAATTTAGTTGGCTGTATTTCTGATGTTTTGAAATTACTTGTATGTTTGTTCTTATCCTCTTGTACATTCACTAATCCTTTAGATTTAATTAAAAGATTTACTTATTTAGCCAAAGACAATAATTGTTTCTGTGCTGTTTGCTTTTAGGGAAACATGACTTGTGCCACCACCACAAAAGGTTTAATTTCATGAAAGAAAACACTCAAAAGTCAAACATTAAACATTTTAAATAACTACTGAAATAAATACATGCATACATACACGTAAGTAAATCATAAGGCCAGAAGAGACCACTGTAGTAACTGAGCCTGATCTCATACGTCATAGAACATTCTCAAATTCTTGTTGGAATAAGCAAGTGCATGTCTTTTATAAAAACATTATGCTTTGATAAAAAATTCCAGTGATGAAAAATCCACCACAACCTATGTCAGGGTGGTCTAGTGATTAATTGCCTTCATTTTGAAAACCCATGACTCACTTCTAGACCATTTTTTTTTCTATGGTTGACCTCAGTATAAAATATATTCAAAAACTCTTCAATCACAGATGTCTAAAATAGCACAAGGTGATTCCTTCTCTGGAAACAACTGTGTCTTTCTAAAAAATCTGATATAATTTGACAGTATTCTGCTGAAGTCAGTAAAACCCTATGAATTAAGAGAGAGAAAATGTTCTTTTCTAGTTTGAAAATGCTGTTTTCCATGAAATCAACAGCTTTATCACAGAATTACGCTTAAGGCAACGCACCTGCTTTCTCACAGATGCAGGTGCAACCTCAGATGTTCCTGCATGGTGTACCTGCAGGCTTGCACAGTGGCTGTTGGTAGTGCTGCTCTCTTGATTCAAGTAGTCCTCCTTCCCACCTAGGCAGGAGCCATTACTGAGTCCAGCAACTGCCCGCCTGCAAATTGTCTTGAAGCTCCCTTCTTTTGCAGTGCTGTCCCATGTATGTATGTAAGAATGGTGCCTGCAGGACTGGGAGAGGAAGAGGGCTTGTCTCACTGGACACTAGAACCACATGTAGCAAGAGGTGGGCTCCTACATCCCCTGCAAATGAGGAGACATGGGATGAGTCAGAAGACAGCAACAGCAAAGCCATATTTCCCCAATCCTGTGGCTGTGAGAGGGCACCTTGGCCCCGAGCTCCCACAGAGCCACATCACTGCGATGTCAGCAACAAAAAATACTTGCAGCAATGCAGCTACCCTGCAGTCACCCTTCCCTAGTCCCTGCCTGCTGGGGAGAGTGGGCCAGGTGATGGTCTGAGGACGGGTGCTCCCAGAGGCAGCCTGTGCTGCTCCCCAGGTCCCAGCAACTGATGTGACCAGTCCTTCAAACTGATTTTCTCATCAGCACAAAGGTAAAGCTGAGCCCTGCCACTGAACAAGATCTCTCAAATTGCAGCTTCAGCTCGAGAGTCTGCAGGTTCTGCCTCTGTATTGGTGTCTTGTATTAACAATTAATATATTAGGGCAGAGGGTAAGTGTGTACTGTACCATTTCACAGGTGAGAAGCCTATTCAAATTCCCCAATAAATATAATTCTGATATGCTTGGATCTTCATTTATTTCACGTGGGTGTAAGCTCATCTCTGTAGTCATTGTAGAGGTAGCATGTTGAGGTAATGCACAAAAATAATAAATTATGACATTGTCAATAAGTAATTTAATTTTAAATTAGTCGTATTTTACATATATGACAAAATATTAGCCCTAGATGATATTTAATTTAAAAAAAAATATTAGCTTTCTAGTCTGCAAATTTAATATGCACATATTTGTCAGAGTGCTGGTACTCCGTCACTATACAAATCTAATTTGTGGTGTGATCTGTTTAGGTCTAAATAAAATTGCTTTTGTAAATGCACAGTGACTCCAGCTTATCTATAATCCTTAATGCTGAAAAACATTGAGTTTATTGACTTTGATTCAAAACATTCAAGACTATATTACACACAGAACAGTCTCAATACTGTATCTTATTAAAGCAGAAATGTATTTAAATAGAACAGTGAGAAATCTTTATATTTCATTGACAAAACAAAAACTTCTCAAACCAAAAAATTTGTTAGCAGTCTAGTCAGAACAGTGTGACTTTTCAGGTATTACTTAAACATGTTTAAATATCACTGAAATTCATATAATTGAAGCGTGTAGTTAATTGCACCAGAACATCTAAGAAGATACATGTTGAACACTTCAACTTTAGAGTAAAGCAAAAATGCTCTCTTTTATTTCAGTAGAACTACATTATTGTCAATATATGTAAAATAACACTGATTCTTGATTTTGGTTGCCTGGAAACTTTGCCTTTGACCTGAAGACCTGCTGTTACATCAATGAAAATAATGGAAACTTTGCAACTCTTTTCCATAAGCACAGCTTCAGCCCACAAATGCAGGGGCAGCAGCTGCGAAATGTCTGCACTGCATCCAGTTAGCACTGAAGGACCTCCAGCGGCAAATGCTCAGACCTGGAGCAGAAGGCAAGGCACTGTGCAGAACATGTGACAAAAGCAAGCAATTCGGAAGTGCTTGGCTATTATTTTTCCCTCATTTAGACACATGAGTTGTGTATACCTACAGCACAGGAAGTAAAGATGGTTTTTACACTAGATTCAGTTTGGAGAAACCCTTGATCTGAGGGCAGCTCTCCCATACCACAATTATGTATCAAGTGAGATCTCAAATACCTATGCCTTTTAATAGCCACTCTGTAAAGAGTAAAAAAGGGCAATTTAGGGAAATTCCATTTTGTAGTGTGCAAAATAAAACTGTTGGCACAAATCTTGTTTTGTCCTTTTATAGTTATACTGTAAACAGAAGTCCAATATATTTTTTATTTGTATGGCCAAATAATTTGCTGCAGATTTTTTTCTAAGGAACAGTCACCAAAATAGATTATTTAAAATAAACTTTTTTATACTTTTATACTGTCCTTAAAATATGTGTAAAGTTTGAGCAAAGGCAGCAGTACCATTCTGAATATATCAGCTGTATGGAGCAGTAAATCACAGGAATTTGACTATTAAACTTATTTCAGTGGTCAGAGAACTCTGAAGCCCAAAGAGGAAGGACCAAACTGACACTGAAACTCTTCAGTTATTTGACAGCAAATCATTTTCGCAGCGGTATACAGTTGATGTGCCTATAACATAACCCCAAATGCTTGTAACACCTGCCCAACTCCCAAAGGCCACTTGTTTCCTGCCAAGTTTCCAGAACTCTTAAGGTTCCAACAGCTGTTCAGTGCTGATACACCTTTGACATATTGAAAATTGGAGTCAATTAAAACATAAAATAAACGCAATATGCTAATATGGATGCTATTATGTGGATACATGTATTTACACATTCCATTTAATTAAACTCTTTTTCCCCCTCAGTTTTTTTTTTTAAAAAAGCTGTCACTGACTTTTCAGCTTCTGTGTTATCTTATAGCAGATATTCACTTCTTTTGAGGCCTCTGCCAAAGAATCCACAGCAGGTTTGACTTTAGAGTTTAGAGTGTGGAGCACCCTCAATTCTCATACATTTATATAGGCATTTTCTTACAGACCATGTTGCAGGAGGAGAGTGCCTTTCAGGACTGGGACCTTTAGTTACACATGGGTGGCTAGTGCACAAGGGATATGAATACAGTAAAATATGACAGCTTTGTACGGCTTGATTATACTATGTTGGGAATAGTGTTTTTACTTGAAAAAAAAAGAAAAAATTATTTAATTTCTTAATTTAGCTATTGCAGTGATAGTATGAATTATTTTTATAGAATAATGAAGTTATTCAGGAACAACTTAGTGGTCAGAACTGCTTTGCTCAGATCTTATTATACATTCCTGGTGTATAAGTCTGTCAGCTTTCTTAAAATCGCCCAGGCCACCTTAAGTAAAGAACACCCACAGAGCTTGGGAGAAAATCCTGTATATTTAATTACAGAAAATTACTTCACAGTCTTTCACTGACACCCAGTGGTCAGTCAGAGAGGTTTTTGAGGGAAACCGAAGAAAAGCTACAGCAGCCAAATACAGGCTCAAGACTTCTCAGTAGACAGCATTTATCTCAGAGTAGAAACAGATGTTTGCTTAACTGGATAAGAGCACGTTTGAAACTTAAACTTAGGCTTGCAAAATCAGCAGGTCAAGTTCTGTGCTTAGCTCCACTTGCACAATATGTAGTGAAGTCAAGTCACACACGCACACAACTGAAGGAAGAATCTAGTCCTAACAGAGGATGTGGCTTTTTCAGGCTTGTTCCCTGTTTTTTGGCTCACAGTACCAGGCATTAACCACCCCTCTACTAGAAAAGATACAAACAACTCTCAAACAAAAACAAAACAAAGAAACAACTTACAGTGCACTTGATGTTCAAGATTTTTGACTAACTTTTGTTTATATGTATTTCAGAAACATGCTTCCATTTGAAAAAATGCCCTGGCTGGCCTTTTCCTGCATGATAAAGTAAGATGCTGAGCAGCTAAGATTCTGCCTTGTGCAAGCATTACAGCTGTCTTTGATATTAAACAGAGCTGGACATTGACACACAGACAAATCCGAGTTATTCTGACTGCGCCCTCCTCCCCCCTCCCCGTGTCATCTCTAAGCCTCTGATAAACATGCAGCTTAAAAATTCCCTCTGCACCCTCCTCCCTCCACAATGGCTGGGCACAGGTAGCATTTGCTTTCTTCCTTAGGTGAGGCACAAGGCAGATAACCAATTTGATGTGGGAGGGAAAGAAGGAGTAAAAGCAATGCTTCTCTTCCTCCCTGCAATCTCTGCTGTCTGCAGTAAGGTACCACGACACAAAATACAGAGCTCCTCAGAGGAAACTCAGCCAACCACACCATAATTATGTATTCTGTGCAATGATGCTGACATCAGTGACTTGTCATCGCTGCCATTCACAAACGAAAATGTGTGGAGCATCAGGCTTTCCTACCAAAACCTCTGAAACACATCTGTGCTGAAACAATCTGTCAAAAAGATAACCGAGAAAAGGCTTCTAGCAGAAGACCCAATGAACGATACGTGTGGATATACATGTTGTTGAGGAACAGTAGAGACAAATAATTTTAAAAAAATCAAGTAGAGACCAGGAAATTATCAGTCTTTATTGTAAAAGCAGAGCACTGGTTCACATCATGCTTCAACCCTATTTACTTAACTTTAGTGGGAAGTTGCAAAAGCAGCTGCTTAATCACTTAGCACACTTTGCAAAGGGCTGTGGCTTTCTCCCCTCCCTCCAGTTCTGATGTGGTTCCTCAAGGTTTTGGCTCCGTTATCACCACTAAATGTTGTTCACTGTTACTGGGAGGAGGCAGGGAAACTAGGCAGCTACACAGCGAGTGTGTACCTCGGCGGGGTAGGGGAAAGGGCATGCTACTTTAAAGCTATGCTGCCCATGATGGGCCCTGGGAAGCAGGCCAGCTGCTGTCGCTGCTGGTCAGGGCAGTCAGGGATGGCAAGTTATTTTTATGGAGACAAGTCAGCTCCATTTAGGAGCAGGGCTGGCTATCCCAGCCCTTACGCTTCTCCACCTGCAGCAGGACCTGCAAGCTTGATCCTCCAGGTCTCATTCTCTGCCTCCTTTTCCATGCTTAGCTCATCCCCTTCTCCTCTGCTTCCTATTTCAGGAGAAGTCCAATTCTGGCTTTTTATCTCTGGGTAACTACTTTTATTTTTGCTTCTGTTACTGACAAGCCTGGCACCAAACCAATACCTTGTCTCATTGCCTGGGGGGGGGATGGGTGGAGGGCAGCAGGAGGCAGCAGAGAGCAGCAACATCTGCTGCAGATGTGCAGTTGTCGATCCTTCAGTCAGGCTACAAGCACAAAGACACAGCAGTAGCTGAACAAACTGATGGCAAGTTATCTCTTTTTTTTCTTAATTTTTTCTTAATGAACCTGTAGACCGGTAAAACCACTTGCACTCCTAGTGCTGTGTCCTCAGACTATACTTTTAAATGTAATTTGTATAGTGCATAGAACACATTGAAGCAACAAGAAGGCAAAAGTTATAATGCAAATAGAGCAACCAGAGCAAACAGAGCTCTATTTCTAATGTATTATGTTCCATAAGCGTTGACTTTTCTGTACCTTTCCAGAATAAAGATCACATAAATCAGTTTTGGCTTGACCTCCAAATGGGGAATACTTTAGGTTTCAAAAGCCTATTATTGCATTAGAAATAGAAACAGCACTGCTTCTAATGATGTTAAACACTAATTCATATGGCAAATCTCTGCTGAGATGTCTCTTCCTGTGTCTCTTGCCAAACTACAATACATAGATGAGTAAAAGACTTACCAGTGAACCAATAGCACAGGATTTTTGAAAGTTAAATAGAATTTGGTTTCCCATTTATGCTTTTACTTCAAGTTATGATGTATTTTAGGACTCTGGACCCCTGTTATAATTTTCTTTAATGATGCAATGTATCATATGGCCTGCTTCTCATTTGTGAGTGCTTTACTGAACTAAAAAATCAAAACAAGTACGAGGCCCCACTCTCAGATGTTTGATACTGCTTTAATTTATCACGCGCCCATCTCCATTTGAAGCAGGCATGTATCATCATGTAAGGATTGGCAACTGTTGTTTTTTTCCTTTTATTTTTATTCTTCAAAACCCATAAGCAAACTTATTCTCAATGTCCAATGAGCAAGCATAAAGACTTTTGTTAGCAGAGCATGAGATGCTGACCATTATAAGGCAAGATTCTCCATATTTGACCTTTTTATTCTTTCATGCCTTCTTTATTCACACTACAAGTAGCAGACTTTTAGTAATTTTGTTGAGACTGCATACAGAGCTGAGATGTAAACAGGATACCTTTACAACAAAATCTCCACCACAGATGAAACCAAAATCACCACAAGACACAGCAGCATAATTTTACCAAAAAAAAAAAAAATCTGAAAGAAAGGAGATGTTTTTAGTTATTGTTTCAATGAGAATTATTCTGGTTTGTATTTGAGTTGTTTATGTGTTTTTTTCCTTGAGGTATAAGAGGAAGGTTGTTGAGAAAAGATGCATAGAAAAAATAGTTTTGATTTTGCTACTGTGTTTTTAATGGGATTACTAAAACAAAACTCCTGAAGTAGTAAGATTTGTATCAGTATTTAAATTTTGAAAGATGAAGACAGATCTATATTCATGTTTTTTTAGATCTCACTGTCTAGTTATATCTTACAGAGCAAAAAGTCAGAAGTTACAGGTTTAGATGGAGAAGCTACTGAATGCTTCACATGTTTGCTTTATGCAAGAACTCAGATACCATTTTCCAGAAAACTCTTCTTCAGAGGTACTCAGTATTTAACAATTCTACCCATCATTTTCTGCTCCTCTACTAATACGGCTCTGAGGAAGCAGACTATATCAGTGCCGCCTTCTGTTCCTGTTCATGTTATATTCAGGAATATTTTTTTCCTTGTACTTCTTAGATTGGCTTAAAATTCAGTTTTTCCAAGTCTATTTCAGAGCACAGAGAAACACTTTTTTTTCCCCCAGAAATTAAGCCCTTCATAATTCAGTGTTGCTCACTTATTTATCTTGCCCTTTATAAAAGACTGATGAGATAACTGAGTGATGTAGTTTGGCTGCTATTCAGCTGAACTCAGGAACACAGAGAGAGAGTGCAAGTGTTCCCAAATGAAAGGAGAAGAAAGTGCTTTTAAATTATACAAATAATCATCATTAGTTTTGTTTTGCATCATCTGCTGAATTCAAAAGCCGTGTTACCCCGGAAGATGAATGAAAATGTGGAAGTGTGTGCCACTCTTACACTTCTCATAAGCCAAATCTAATGTAAACAATTTTGTTCTCATCTTCGAGAAAATGAGGCCCGGAAGAGAGCTGCTGCTGTCCTGCAGAATGAGTCACAACATCCTAACTCTCTCTCTGATGGTAATTTCAGATGAAGTCAGAGAAAATCTTAATGTGCAGCCTCAGAACTGTCACCGAGAAGCTGTAAAAACCTTCCTCTGAATTTTTTTCTTAATTTATTTTGTATCCTGGATTAGTTAACCTCAGTGGTGGATCAAAGCATCCAGCTGTTACTCACACTGGCACAACTACTGATTTCAGTGCCAGACCTTAAATTTTGCTCACATACTTGTGAGACTTGTATTCGCAAGTACAAGACACTATAAATGCTATGTGTGCAAAATTATTGAGGAAGGACTCCTCACAAAGCTGTTGTGTTCTGAGGCTAAAGCACAGACACATTTTGGCAAGCCAAGTGTTCTGGTTTGCTATCTAACTAGGCCACATTATTTTGTATATTTACAAAGGGCAGCTAGCTACAAGCCAATAAACTCCAATTTCTGAAAAAAAGCAGAGCTGACCATGTGAACTTGGAATATGGCCAAAGCCCTGAATGTCATGTTACTCTCAGTTGTCTGTAACCGTCTGACCTTTATGAATGCTGGGGCGATATAACCCTAGCAAGTCAATGGAGCTCAGCCAGTTCCTAACATATCTGGCCCTTTGAATACATTTATTTTCTCACAGCCATTGCAAAATTCAAGGACTACTCCATGTGATTTGATAAGAAAAGGGAAAAAAATCAGCATTCAAATGGTCAGAGGATCAAATCACGGTATGGGCTTTCCAGACTGAAATTCAACAAAACATGAAATAGCCAAGTCTTTACTATGCATGAGGTCACACCACAAATACTTGCAGCACAGTCTTTAGTCCAATCAGTTTTAAGGAAAACTAAACAAGGATAATTCACAGGTTCCTGTGTAGCCCATCTATTTTCTTTGCCAACAAGACGAAGTCTTTAAATTTACCTCATCCTGTGGATATGGGACAGTAACTTCAGGGTGCCAAAGAACACATTTAAACTTTGCCTTATACTGCATACGACTGAGTGGTAGGACAACATTAGTAAAACTCAAAGTGGCTTTTCACATTTAGACTGTGCTAAGAGTTTGAGGGTGTCAAACCCAGGAAACATACCCCGCTGGCCTACAAAGCTCCATGTGCTCAATGAACTGTTCTCCTGTGAACATCTGTTTATGCTGTCTTTCATCCATCCTTTCTGAACCACTTATTCTCCTTCTCTACAAACCAATCTCTGTAATCACATTTCTTTAAATCTCATTAAAAGTAAGGCATATTAGAAGTGCTTATAGTATCTATGTGAGCAGTAACAGGGCATAAACAAATTGGCAAGAAGATTCATCTGCAGCCTCGTTTGAGCTAGAACAGGAGACCACCAAGAAAAAAGCCAGAATGCTGCAGGAAGCAATGTTTGTGATTTGATAGCTTAGCTCACTCTCACTTTCACTGGTATCTCTCTCTGGTAGCTTTGTCTAAGATAACGCAAAATTAAAATAGTAATATCTGTCTTGTGCTACCCCCCTCCTGATGTAGAGTGGCGGGGCTGAAAAGGGAAGCATGAAGATCAGATTTTTTTAATAGAAAAGTTTTGACTCCGAGTACGAGACCTGCTTTATTTTCCTGCACAGCAGTTATCCTGCAGCTGATCAGTGCTAGCACAAATCAGTTTCAGTAAGTCCCATTTTGTATTGCACTGCAAAGCTGTGCAGTTACACAAAGCTGCAAAATAGGTTTCTAATCCCAGTATAGGTTTTATAAATCATGATAATGCTGTGGAGTTAATTTCTATTTACATAATGTTTCAAGCAGTGTACGTAAACATTTGTAAATTGTATGGAGGAATGTCATGTGGCATACACTCTTCAACTATTCAGCAGATGAAACACCACAAAAAATGTTTCCTAAATATTCAGTGAGGTCAGTAATTTGTTTCTGAGAGCTTTTATTGTTTCAGTGTAGGGTGTTAAGAGAGTGCTAGATACTTTAACTGCCGTGCCTGAAATTTCAGAAAGAAGTGGTGAATTCCTAACACCATTTTAATTCAGCAACTTGAAATTCCAAAGTGCTGATGGAGGAAGCTGGAAGGTGAGACATTCCCTTCCACAGGGAGCACTTGAGACATGATCCTTTCTGCATTATCCTTTATTATAGAATTTGAGACACCGGAAGCTCATAGTCTATAGGATAGAGTGTTTTCTTCTAATTAAAAAGAATAATGGCAAAAAATCACTTATATAAGAAAAACCAGGCTATAAGTGATAGATGCTTATGAAGCCTTAGAAAATTCTGCCATGAGTTATACTAATATTTAAAACTTGGAAGATCCACTAAGTTTTAACAGAGGTACACAAGTTGCAGCATTTGGGAAAAGTTGGGAGTGTTTCTTCATTAATTGTGCTTGTTATTTATTACTATAAATAATGATATTTGGCACAAATCCAGAGTGTAGGATATATATGACCTAAAGAAAAAAGGGAAATAGATGTTATGAAGTTCTTCTACCAGACCTCCAGAAAACAGTTGATTTGCAGTATGCACGTGGCTTCAGTTTTGTAAGTAAAAAAGGATATATATACTGTACTGAACTGTAGGCAAGTTTTCAGAGTGACTGAAGAAATTCAGTCTACAGCTGTTTTTCATTTAACAGAATAGGAATCAGCATATTACTCCCTGTTCACATGACGGCACTAGTGAATTTGAGTTCAACTCCACCATTGTATGTGAAATGGTTTCTCACAGCACCAATGTATCCCAGTATAGTATGTTATATACTGGATGGGTGAAAAACTGCTTGTCAGACTCAAAGAACAACAGCTAGAGGCCAGGGCACCCTGACTGGAGGCCAGTTACCAGCGGAGTTCCCCCAAGACCTTTTTCTGGGATCTGTCCTGTCTAACATCTTTATCAGTCCTCTGAAGGAGGAGACAGAGTGCACCCTCACCAAGTGCGAGGACACCACCAAACCAGAGAATGCAACTGATATGCTTAATGAAAGTACTGTCACTCAGAAGCACCTAGGCAAGCTCCAAGAATGGGCAAACAGAAGCCTCATGAAATTCAGCAATAGCAAATGTGAAGTCCTTCACGTGGGGTAGATTGTTGATTTGTGCAGGCTGTGTCTTGTATGTCTGAATAACAGCTCTGCTGAGAAGAGCCTAGAAGAGCCTGGAGACTCACCTGGAGAAAGCCCAGAGCAGCCTGGCACGATCCCAGAGCTAGCCCTGCTTTGGGCAGGGGATTGGACCAGAGACCTCCTGGTGGCCCTTCCCACCTGAGAGATTCTGTGGTTCTCTGATTAGGTTGCTTTGAACTAAGGACTTATAAGACTCATTAATCTGTGCCTCTTAAACTGAAAATCTTACCTTAACATGTCAGAGATTATTTTACCTTTTCAAGAACAATAGAGCTCAGCCAATATAGCTTAATTTGTTTGTTTTTTTCCTAAATATTTAATCATAACTTACATTTGTGAACCAAATACAGTATCATACCCAATCATACTAAGACTTCTATGTACAAGCAAGAAATTCCTTGCAACACATACAGACAAATAAAAATTGAGAAGTGGATCTGAACAATGATGCCCTTGGCTGCAATACCTTTAAAATCACTATGGTAATGAATTCAAATGCTTGATGATTCATATTTAAAAGAACAGTTTACCCACCTTCACTCAGAATATATGTATTTTCTATAATAATGATTGAAATATCTCCAAACTCACAAAGTAACATCAGCCTCCAAATATTCAGATACTTTAGCATGAATTACAGTCAATTCCCTCTAAAACCAAAGTGATTACTTATGTGTGTCATTGCTGTCATGTAAGCAGCATTTGAAGAACTGAAACTTTATCAATTATCGTTACTCTCCTTCTAACTGCAAAAATGTAAGCACTTTAAAAGGAGTGATTAATCACTGCTGCAGGAGCAAGACTTAGGAGGTATGATGAGAGGTTTCTTGCATTTGATTGAACAAAATAAAAATAGTGTGATTCTCTTCATATGAAACAAGCATGGCAGGCCTCCACAGAAAACATGCCTCATCTGAAAGGAATAATTCAATGTGTTTGCCAATAGGTCTGTTTCTTTAAAGAAAGAAAAAAAGAATCCACTTCTTCCACACATATTTTCTTGTTCAACACACCAAACAGAAGTCAGACAGGGGCTTAGAGGAATACTCCTTTATCTGCTGAGACACCCATAGCAATTGTTAGAGGCTTGATGGTACTATAGGTTTTTAATAGAACAACTCAAATAAACATTTTATGACAACAGAAACATCACATATGACCTGGAATCAAACACAAATTCTACTGGATTTGGAAACTATCTGGTAGAAACCTATGTTACATTATTTTTATCACTTGACTGAGATGAAGAAATGGAATAAGCATGTCACAATCCCTCTGTACAACAACACTACATGAAACAGGGGTTAAACTTGGTGGAAGTAAGCATGAGCTTTTGTGTGGAACCAGAGATGTGGGCTAAAGCTTTTAAAGCTTTTTTTTTTTTTAGCTGATATGTTGTGTTTATTATAGTCAAAGTAGGTACTCAAGAACGGTCAAAACAGAGACCCTGACTCCCATGTCCTCAGGTTTTCCAGCTTAACCCGTGCTGGGGTAGTGAAGGCAGGGCCCCTCCTGCAGAAGGTACAGGGCAGGCAGGAAGGCAGATCCTTCCACACCTTACCAAGCTCCTGCAGTACCTCCTACAGCTGTAGCCAGGAGAAACATCTCTGAAAAAAAGGCTCCTCTTCTCCTTGATAATCACCCACCACCTCTTATTTCCACTGATTATCTGACCATGCCTAGCAGATGATCACAGACTTTTCACTGATTACTTTATCACTAAGTAGCCAGATTTCCAAAATGTGAATGCTGAGAACAATGCCCGTGGTAGAAGATGTAATCCAGTGAACCGTTATCATTAGCCTTTTTCCACCACCTGTTACAGTGCCAATACCCCACAAAGACAAACTTTAGCAGAGAATTCAGAGACTATTACCTTCAAAAGGGATTTGTATTCTGACATAAATGACAAATTTTAAGAGAAAAGCAGAATGCCCGGCACAGTAAAGCAGCATGTCAGTAAGGTGCATGAGCCTTTCCAAGTTTCTGTAAATGCAAATAATTTAGAACAGTATTTTAACCTGATTTGGTAAGACATTCATGCAAGTAAGGTCAGTGTGTGTTCATGTATGTCGGAACTTTCCCCTTAACCACAGTTTCCTAAGTTCCACCAAGTGTTAAGGGTCTCAAATAGAGGTTTGACAAAATCCTGAGTTCCTACAAGATAAGGAGAATAGGATTACTAGAAAAGAGTCTCTGAGGCAAGTCTTAACTAACTTATCTTGTATTAGATGAAAATGTGGGAGGAAACTGCACACAGGAACAGTACTTTCTACTGCTCACTAAGCTTTTTCTTTGAAAGTGAAAAGAATGCCAGACCTTGACCCCAGCACTCTCTGCCCTTCGCTTTCTTTTTCTTTGCAATACATAAACTTACTGCACAAATATTCTAAAAGTATTACTTTACTCCTTATTAGCTACTTGGTTCTTTCTTAAATCTGTTTGCAAATTTGTAGGTTTTTTTGTACACTATAAAGCAGAGAACATGGTACCCTGCTTAGCAGGCAGTTTTCAGCAGTTAACTGTTATGAAGCATACATGTCCTTACACTCTGAAAATACAATACACACAAATATAGTTCAGATGCCTATATATATATTGTTATTAACAAGAAAATAAGATATTTTTTTCTTTGTTTACCATTATTTTAATGTAAGACCATACTTTATTTAGAAACTAAGAAATATCTCAGGTGATCACATAAATCTGAAGTGAGAATCATCAAACCAGAAGACTTAACACAAGGTTACAGTTAATTTAAGATTGCTTTTTATTGCCAATTTTCCCCAGTTATTGTACTTTTTCTTCCAAATGTTCCCTGTGTTTTTTCCCAGTAGAGTCATTTCTGTATTCATCTTTGCCAGAAGACTAGCAATTCTGCCTACAAGCCATTTTTTTTTGTTGTTCTTCTGGGTCTCTCCTTCTTTGCTTTGAGGCTTCTCTCATTGTCTTTGTCTATATTAGCATTAATTTCAGAGCTGCAGTGCAATTCTGTAAGAAACCCCGATTGCCTCCATTTACCACATGCTGGTTGGGATCACAGAGCAGTTTTGGTGCATGTCATTCCTTCTGGAGAAGACTAAGGGGTACGTCTACATTAGCATTTCAGCTAGACCAGAAGCACGTTTTTGAAGCCAGTCTCCTATATATTACCAGTTACAATGCTTTGGTTCACTTTGCAGAGGGCCCGTGGAGCACAGGTTGTATTCCTTGCAGATGAAAAGGCATGGGAAGATGTGATCCAGGAAGATGCCCCATACACTTATCTACCAACCAGCATTTAGCTCATGGGGCCAGATCAGAGCTAAGACAAAGTAACTGCCACACACTGAGAAATCTAGTATAGGCTTAGTCCAGCTGTTTGCTCTGTGTGTGCTCTATGAGGATGACAATAATTGCTAATGTAGGCACGATGTGGTTTAGAGGATCTGCCCTATGTTTGCACTTGTCCTGTTTTCTGCTGAGACAGAGTTAACTTTCTTCATAGTAGCTAATAAGAACTAGTAACAGCACTAACATACTGCAAACTAAGACATAAACATTCAAGACAGTAATTGATCCTTTAGTCATCTCCAAACCACATGAACAAAGGGGACATTCATTCAGAGGGAATGGGCTCAATTAAACACAAATTATAACCTGAGTCTCATACAGGGCAGGTATAGGGGAAAGACCTCAGACCCACTTGCTATGAACTGCTGACCTGCTCCTATTGCTCTGAATTTCTTGGTAAGACAGACATAGCCCATGCCCTTCTAACAGTTCACAGTTCCCTGTGTTGCCGTCTGTTAACCAGTGCTTCAGGATACCTTTTTTTTTTGCAGGATCACCTTTAATAAGCTACACTCTTGTGTCTAATAACTACCAGTCCCAAGTAATTGTAAACAGGAATAGTCAATGCTATATACCAATAACAGTAAATGGGAGCAAGCAATGACATGCTTTCCTATTGCGGTGTAGTCGCAGCTGAACTTACAAGTTTGTGTAATATCTTGCTTTGAGTATCCTCCCCATGTAGAATTTACCCTCCCTTTGCAAGTTTTTTACCTTATCTGCTGCAGCTAAAGACCAGTAACCTTTAGGGCAAGATAGGAAGCAAAAGTATTTGGTTTCTGTCAATCAAGTTCTAGGTGTATTTGTGGGGTTTTTTTTATTTACTTTGTTTCCTCATGTTAGTGTTCCAGGTATTTTAATCTCAACCATCATTTATGTGGCACAGCCTATCATTAATTACTTGCACGTGAATGGTTTTGATTTATTTTTAAAGCAGGCCTACTTGTATTCTTGCTGCTGAATAAACCAGAGTGAATGACTAATTCTTGATCTTTATGGTGCAACAGAGTGGCAAAGGGCATAAGGAGGGAACAAAAATGAATCCATCCATACACTCCTCTCCTATCTGCCAGTTGTGATACATGGCTATGCTTTCCCAAAGGTTAACACAGATCACTAACAAAGTAGAAGCAAACTGCACCACTTGGGCTACACAGATTAAACTTTATAGTGCATTTTCCCAACTGTTCTTCAGTTTTGGCCCTGCTTCTCTTTCTTCTTTTCACCCTTACACTTTCCAGACTCCACCATCCACAAACTTCACCCAGGTTAGGTAATCTTTTACCTTTGGGTTGGTTACGGAGAGCAGGTGAAGCATGGATGCACCATTAAACTTAAGATGGTACTCAGCAAAATAAAGAATATATCACCTAAATGAGTTAGTCCTTTACCATCCCAGAGTTCCTCCATATGCCAAGGGAAGACAAGCTGTATTTAAAACATCCATACAAGTGCTCACTTTCCAGTGAAAATTGCTCTCAAAGACTTAGTGACACCCCTGGGGACCAGCAAAGTCTGTGACCAGAGATCACCTCAGTGGTGCTTATGTTGTGACTACCTATTACTATTTCAGATTAGCTCTAACTACCTCCATCAGGGATAGCAATGGTATCCTGCCCTGGTCTGAAGAATCATCATTTTTTGCTACAAAATATATTTATCATGATAACAAAATCGGTACTTTTGTGAAAGAAACCTGACAGTGATTTCTATGTAGATATTTTTGTTTAGCATTAATAATACATTAATTAATTTAATAGCAATAGCAACAACAGCAAGGCTAATATTTGTGTTGGCAGTAAAAAATATTCAGTCAAAGAATGGGCATCACACTGTTAGACACAAGAACAGACCCCTTGTCAGCCATATGACAGAGAGCTTCCATACAAAAATAAACAAAAACTCAAATAAATTGTCCAGCCTCCCCTGGGGCCAAATACGGAGCACCTGCACCTTGAGTCAGAGGGGCTGACAGAAGAGAGCAGGTCATATCATTTAGGGGACAGACACGAGCTCACTGGAAAAAAACTTATTTCTGGCTGCTGCAGAGACTCCCAAAGACTGAAGTGGTGCACAGCCTCACTGTACTGCTAGCAAGCCCTAAACCAGACAGTTGCCACATCTCCTCAGTGTGATATGGATCATGAGGCTCTCTGGCACTTCTTGAGATATTAGATTTGTAGCTGTTTCATAAACCAATTTTATACTTCACCTGATCCTCATCATTTCCACCCCTCTCCCTGTCCGTTCCCAGAAAATAAAAATCACTAGTTTTCTGCCTCATTCCCCTTGTTCTGCATCCCACCACCCCCCACTAGCTCTTTCTTCTCACATTTTGTACCTGGGCAATGAACATGATCATAGGCAACCATCTGTATTCTCTAGCACCAAAACTAAATTCATATTTTAAAAGCTGGATGAAAGGTTAGAATTCAAGTCTCCCGAACTTCTGCAGGTACTTGGAAAACATTGCCAAAAAATTCTGGATTATTAAAAATAAAACCACATTATTTTCAGTGTATTTACTGTTTATTGCTGTGATATAGTCTAATTTATGCTGTATCTCTATTCGCAGGCTCAGCAAATCACAACGGCTCTAAACAGGCATCAGTATGAATGAACATGACCGTATGCAGGAACCTATAAGCATATAAGCATGGAAAATCCAGGCCTTTCCCATCACTCGAAGGCTCTGTTGTCTCCTTCTGCACTGATTTGCTCCCTACCATCCTCCCTACTTTTTTTTCAAAATGCAGCACTGATTTACTGCAAATGGACAAGCCAACCCCAGCCTGCTCAACCTACTCTGAGCTCCCCTCTCCAGAAGGGCTGGCATCTCCAGGACAGCCCGAGGGGGAAAAGGTGCTGCAGAGCCAGGGCACCAAGTGGGCACCATGCCAGCACCCACTGGAGGGAGCAGGGTAAGCAGTAGGATTCAGATAAAGATTTTTGCTAAGAAGAAAGAAAAGTCAGGGCTTGTGTGAATTCTTGGTGAAAGAGTCATACCAAGGTCACCCCATCCAAATCTTCACGTCAAAGGTTGGCTCCACATACCCAGTTGTGAAAATAATGCATGCACACAGCCTGAAACATCACGCAGATACACTAAAGCCCTGCAGAGTGGACTAAACTGCAGGTACCATAACTTAAATGTTTGACTTTACAGATAACTTACAATAAGTAAGGTGAAAATAATGCCTGAGTGTACAGTCAAGACCTCACTCATAGCAAACTATAAAAAAAAATCTCAATTCACATAGGTATTATTGACTGTAATAGAAATGCAGAAATTATTCGCTACTTCTTATCAACTGTTATACATTTCAATTGTTTCCAAACATTTTTCATTGTATAACAAGTGATGTTAATGTAAAATTTTCCAAAGGAAAATGGTTGGTAAGCAGTTTTCAGGAATATTAGGTAAAGTTGCCTACTTCCATGAACCGAGGAATATATTAAGAGACAATCAAAGAATGTATTTCAGGAAAGGTACACATGTTTTCCAGGGTACTGAAATGTTTACAGTGTCTTGGAAATGCCCATTACAGATACTAGATTTCAACTTATTTTTTAAAAGTCTTTGGAAAAAACACAGAATGGAGTTATTAAAAAAAGGTGAGTACTCTTTTGCAGCTCTTTCAGCACAGTGCCCTGGAAAATGTAGGTATTTAGACAAAACAGTCTTGTATTTTCTTGTCCAGTGTTTGATTCATTTGATCGCTAGCGGGTCAGGTGCAGTGAACATCTCATTTTACACATGTTATTGCATAAAAGCTTTGGCCCTGAAGCACCTGTTAGAGCTGTTTAAAGTTCTTTCCCCTGCACACAAACTCCCTCAGCCGCTAGTAATTAGAAAAAACAAAGCAGAACTACCACATGGACACAGGCCCTGAAACAGGGCAATGCCAAAGCAAACAGCACAAATTTTACAGGGATGCATGTCATATTTTTTCCTTTGGCAGTACAACCTTAGAACACCAGGGTCAGTGCCAGTAGCTCCAAGTGTCAAGCGAACAATAAAATTTGCTACAGGTCTTCTAAGCTTTGATCGGAAAGGGAAGCAGCTATAAGCAAGCCATAATTCTGTAAAATAACTGGGTTTATAAATATTGATGGAGAGAAAAACTATAGGAAAAAATAGGTTTAAAAATTTTGTTTGAATGGAAAGAGCTAATTTTCTAAAGTCTTTGCAGTCGCAGAATTGCACTAACATTTGCTTTATTTACTGTTGTTCTTAGGCTGTGTCATCAAGCTGATCTTTATTTGTTGCTGTAAAATACTTTAGAAAGCATTTTTAGCTTATTAAATTAATGCATCTGTAGAGGATTATCTATTCCAATAATGTCATCTATATGCAACCAGAAGATTTACTGACTAAAGCACATTTTCTCTGGCAACATATAAGCAACTTTAAGTTTGGCTTTTATCACTAAGATTCAATCCAATTATAATTGATTTAAATGGAAAAAATCCTGTTATTGTAACAGGAAAAAAGTCATTTGACTAGGTATTCTGTGCTACACAAAGTATTTTAATGAGACTGATAACATAGAATGTTATATATAAAATATTTAAAAGTCAAAGAGCTAATACCTTAAGTTACTTGTGGCACTTCTAAATCTGTCCCAGAGAATTTATCAGGGGGACATAGTAAGTGGCAGCAGAGTCCTTAAGGGTTACCCAATATCACACATCATTCTGCTTTAGTGGACAGTTGGCCCCAGTAGTCCTAGGTCAATTTTCCCCTCAATCTTAGTCTATTTTCAGGATGAATTCCCTCACACTCACAGGCACAGTCAACATGCTGCTCTGTCAGCTCAAAAACATATTGCTGTGGAAAACCAGTGGAAGAATTGAGCAATGTTACTGTTCGGTTATGGTAAAACTAATATTTTAACTGCATAAGTTATAAACCCACTACAGATAAAGACTGAAATTTCAGGATGAGACAAGAAATCCTGGTTAAAGAATAGATAAACTTATACAGAATACATATACTATTGTAGTGCTGAAATGTATTTAAGTGCCATCCTGGCTGAGGAGTGAATGAAGAGATATGAGTGGAATTGCTGTCTTCAGAAGATTCTCGGCACCTGGCAAAATGTGATTTCCCCTGGAAGGCTCAGCACAGTCAAGAAGCTGGTATTAAACTCACAGGACATGGTGCTGTGCTTTTCTGTAACAAGTTTTTTTTAGTTCCTGTTTGCATTGCCTCTCTGACCATGGGGTAGATCATGTCCAAGCCATGGCAGCAGGAGAATGAGGCAGCAGGGGACGATATGGGAGGGAAGCATTGAAGTGATGCTGTTAAAGCCACCCATTCTGTCTTATGCTAAAGGCGGGCTGTCAAAAGCCCAGGGGGACAGGAGATGTTTTTATATTAGAGATCATTTTTACTACTTTTGCAGAGTTGGAAAAAAATAACAGAAAAAAACACTAAAAGCAACTTGACTTAACAAGGTGAAAGTAAGCAATGGCATGGAGAAGGATGAGGAGTCTGATTACCTTATCACTTGTGCAGTGAGTCCTACTGTACTCATGGTCAGATCTAGTCCCTTTCTAAAACAAGCACTAGAAAAAGATGAAAGAGCTGATATCTCTCTAAAGGTTTAGCAGGTCCAGAGACAGAAAACAGGCTTCTACATGAGAATAATATAAACAAAGGAGATTAAGTGTTTACAATAATTCTTTGACAGAAGGCAACAATCCTCCAGCTAGTACTACATTAAAATTATTTTAATCATCCTAATGAAGGAGCTGGATACTTTGTGGAAGAAAAATTCCATAATGATACTTTTAGGAGGAGAATGATTCTCCCTTTCTTAAGCAAAAAGACTCTGTTTAATTAATTGTTTTGAGCACATGAAAAAGGAAAAATTAGTCCAGTATAGAATGGAGACTATGAATAACTCCAAGTTGTTGAAAGAAAGGAGGAAGGAGAGAAGACAGACATTTCTGCTTCAGTACAGTCTGAGGGTTTGTTGTGTGGGGATTTGGTTTAGTGATTTTTATATATTTTTTTTAGATTAAAGGGCAAGGAGTACTTTATTTGATCTCCTCTTCTCAAGAAGTAGGGGAGAATTTTATTAAAACCCCATCCCAAATATTTTCACCCAGAGTTTACCCTACCAATTTTAGGGGCAAATGGCCTTGCCTTTACCAGTTGCTATGCTTTTGCTATCTGACAGAAATTAAAGATCCAGCCAGATTACTCATAACAGTTTCACACTGAAGGACTGTGTGAAGTGCCACCATTTCATGTGGCTTTTTACTACTAGAAGCCATACAGCCATTGTCATGTAGGTAGAGACAGGGCAGAAAAGGACAGAAGAGTGATCCCTATGATGGACCTGACCTTCTGTGTCCTGTGAATGAGAGGAACAGGAGGCTTAGTCCCTACCATTAGAATCAAGTACTAGGTGGGATTTCCAAATCGCAGCTTTCTTCAGACATGCAGCCTTCAGAGATGCAGCAACACTGTGCATTTCAAAGCCACAATAAAAACAACACAAAGACCTACACAGATGGCTGGCTCAATAATGTGCTGCTTATTTCCACCAGCCCCTCTCCTCTCTCATTAGAAATTGTTTTTCCTCTTTGCCTTCTGGATGGTGGCCAGCCTATAGGCCCCCAGACTCAATAACTGGGGCCTTTCCACTCTACCGCAAACACTAACATTACCTAGCATGCTCTCCTCAGCAAAACAGAAACACTTAGACCAACAAGGTTGTGGACCACCCTGCCTGAGATCTAGTCATACATACATTTATTTTTCAGTTTCCTTTTTACATCGATGTAATCCTGGATTCAGAAGCTTCTGCCTTCACAAGAGGTGAGTCAAAGCCCAGAAACCTCCAGTGGTTCATTGAACCAAAGACATTCAACAATCACTTTGAGTTTTAAAAGTAGTTAATCACATTTATAATAAAACTTTGTTATTACTGTAGATCAAATTGGAATCTTGTTGCACAAAATAATAAATAAAAACATCTGAGGAGCAGATGATTCCCTTCAGCCCTGATATATAAGGCAAGGACTCAACACTGGCAATTGCATAGACCTGAATTTTGCACCTCTTTCAGAAGATCATCAAGGAATCAAAAACCTGCCAAAGAGGGTTCAGAACCTCATGTTTCTGGAAGAAATATAGCAGACGGTATTGTCATGGCATACAGGAAAACAACAAAAAAAAAGCATGCATGTTGCAGCTCTCAAAAAAAAATTCTGCCTAGGTTCCTGTGCTGCTCAAGATTACAGCTCAGGGTGCAATATGGCCAATAGTGACATGGATAATGGATATCCCCTGTTTCAGAGTAATGAGCATGGATCCAGGCAGGCTGGTAATAGTATTATCCTTAATCAGCTGCACAAACTGCCCTTAGGACTCTGCAGGTTTTTGAGTAAGCCCTAGATTTGGGAGTGGGTTTTTTTTGTTTGTTTGTTTGCTTCTTTTTAAAATTGCCATAAACTTCATCACTTATCTGTGATTTTGAAAAGATAGTTTTATCAACCATTTCAGTTCATAGCTATTCATTTCTGTACAATAACTGGACTCTGAAATACAAATACTCATCAAAATCCAGGCAAGCTCTTGTTTTCTTTCCTATTTCTTCCTCCATCTGTTGCATTGAATCCTATTTTCCTGCATTCACTATTTAGTGTTCTTCATACAGAGAAGAGCAAATGATTTCTATATCCTGTGTCTAGCTTTTTCTCTTAAACATAGTAACACCCTGAGTCAGGACCCAGGCCTCACTGACCATTGGCCTGATATCTAGCAGGTTGAGGATGCCATTAGAAATAAATAATCCTGCTTGTTATTCTTGTGTAATAAAACCAGCAAGATATCTTGCCAGATGAAAATGGATGGAAAACACACCCACACATATAGGTTGTAAACTTATCTTTTCTGTCTGGCTCTAAACATTAGTGCTGAAATGGTGTGGCAGATGTACTGAGGTGCGGATCTTGGGCAGGAGTCCTGGACTAGTTTTGACTATCTATCAGGACAAGTCTTGGAGCCACACCATCATCCCACACAGCCTAGTGTTCTCCAGAGGAAAACCTCAGTGTGTTGCTGGGAGGAAGCCATGGTGGACCCCAGCCTTCAGGGCACCCCTGAGTGCACCTTTCCTGCCCTCAGCTGACTCGCAGGCACCCTGCAACTCCACCAGTGCAGCACAAGATGTATGTTCCCAGAGCCATTGAAACAGCTTTTCTCATGTGTGCCACAACTTAGCCCACACATGAATGTGGTGTCAAGTCATTGTTCTCTTGCTGATTTTGCTTGAAAACAGAAAATTCACAGAAAGACCAGGGCAGCACTATTACAACAACTCTAAGGGAGAGTTGATGCTACCACTTCATGGCCAAGATTGTGTCTCCTTGTTTCAAAGAGTTCCTGCACTGCTGTTGTAATAATGGTTTCAATATTTGCGTAAATTTGCTTAAATAAATTTACCAAGGAAAAGAGAAAGCAAGAAAAAGTCAGCCCTTTTGTAAATGCATAACAGATGCACTGGTGCATGCCGGAACAAACGCAGAACAGGCTCGGACCTGTCATCACACTCCTCACAGCCTCATTCTTCCCCCAGCTCATGTGGCCTACACCTGGAATACACTGGCAGGATGGCTTGAGAGGCTCCCAGGTTCAAAGCAAATGCTAATACCTTTGTTCCTGCCTGCAAGACTTTCAGGTTTAACCTCTTTCCTCCCTGTCATTTGTGTTCTCTTTTGCTAGTTGCAACTCTGACTATATACCAAAACATGTTGGGTTTGTTTTTCTTTTTGTTTTTGGTAGGGGGGTTTAACATTGTTTTGCGAATCGATGGGGATAGCACAAAGGACACAGGCACCAAACTTTAAAAAAATTAAAATTATTTTTATTTATGTTTAAAGTGATAAAATAATGAGGAAAATAATACAGTGAAAATAAAGCAAGATAATGTAAAGCAGTAAAATAATAAACTACTACAGCAAGCAGAAAGTAAGGTAATGCACCTAATGATTACATACTACACAGAGTTAACGATAGTGATTAAGTAAGATACATCACCAATTGCCCTATTAATACATTACCATCATCCAGATCCACAGTTGCTGGGGAGCCCGTTTACCGCGAAGGATTTGGAGAACACATCCCGGCAACTGGGAAATCTCTATACAGTGCATCCACTGTATAGATGAAGCTTCCAGTTCTCCCTGCAAATAGTCCCCACTTTTATACAGTTAAATACACAACTTTCTGTCTTAAGCTGCAAAAAACATCTGGTGTAGTTTTTGTTTTTCCTTGTTAACTTTTTCCTGTTCTTGGTCAAAACCCGAGAAAAAGTTAAGAAGAAGTAAAAGTATCTGGTTATCTTTGATATCCCTC
>VZTO01004564.1:5148-46471 GCA_013400615.1 Syrrhaptes paradoxus | reverse complement strand
CCATGGCAGGGGGGTTGGATCTTGTTGATGTTTAAGGTCCCTTCCAACCAAAACCATTCTATGATTCTATGATTATTTTATTATCTCTAAACAAAGCCGTCACCTCCCTGCTACATTCTGTCACATAGAGGTCTGTTTGAAGGTTTGAGATAGGTTTATCTCTTTTTGGCAAGTGGAGCTACCGTTACACAACTATTTTACAGCAAGTGTTACAGCAATGTTCTATAAGCATTACACAAAAGCTTTTGTAAATTGGCATATATCTATTAGGTTATATATTACATATGTGATCAATAGTATACATATTAGGTATATTGTTAGGTTGTGAGGTTCACCTAGAGGTCAGTTTTGGTACAGGGCCTCACTGCTAAGGCCCTAGAATTTCAAACATACAGGATACCCATTGAAACAATGTATAGATGCTAGAGATAGAAGTTAAATGAAAGTCACAGTTAGAGGAAGTTAAGCAGGTGGAAGCATGAAGACTCTTGGCAATCTCTGGACATCTGTTGCATTGCACGAATTTAGATTTTTCTTTAAGATGCTGTGTAAAGTCAGGACTTCATGCTCATTTCTCCATTTTTCCTTCAGCAATACCAAAGGTTTCTTCAATAAGATTCAGTAAGACTGAGGAGCAAGGGTTAATAACCCACCTCTAGGGTTTTTTTTTAAACTGAGACAGTAGTGTAAACTGGTTCTGCAATAACTGAATGTCAGGTCTTCATATATATCAAAGGCTGCAAAGTGTCACTTCTGCACAGTAATCCATCATTGCTAGAATGTGTTAAAATAGCTTACTTGCACTAATAGCCCTTGCTCTTACAAGAAGGGCTTTCTTTGAAGACTGAGGCTCAAAAACCATAGGTCCCAAAAACCTAAGGAGAAAAAATGCAAAAAAACCCCCAACAAACCCCAAACAAACAAACAAAAACCTCAAAATAAAAAAGGGAATGGCAAGGCTGCAACACTCTTTCCTGTTTGTAACTAGGCCAAATAGATCTCTGACTTAGGATTTATCATCCTGTCTGTTTCCAGCTACATGTAGTGCAACATACTGTTATGTAGCTGGAAGCTGAAGTGTAAATAAGAAAGGTCTATACTCTTTGATGCTTTCCATGTTGGCTTTCACATTTGAATAACATTGTTAGGAATAAAGTCCATACGTAGCTAAAGTAGTCTCCTGTGCACTTAGGTGCATTTTAGAGTATGCATTCTTGCTCTTGCACCTTTCCAGCAGCTCTTTCTCTGACACACTCTTACTGCCCATCAGGGCAAAAGCTGCCCAGACAATGTGATGTGACCCACAAATTATGGACTACACACTTCTTATGCTTTTAGAGATCTAACGGAATTTTAGTAGCGTCCTGGAATGAAGGCATTTGAAAGACTTGTCTAATCTTGAGTTTTGGAAAGTGGCTTTAAACACACTCTCTTTAAAAAAAGTCTGATTATATAATCTTTTTTGTGACAGTACATTATCTGATTCTTTCTAGCCTAGATCTGTTGTGTAACTGTCTTTAATGACTTCCCTTTATCCCAGGCTTCTCTGCACTATCTGGTATATAACTGACTGGTCAGGGCCAGAATTCCCACTTCCTAGAAAGAGCACTCTTCATAAAGCAAGATAAGACCTTGCTAAAAAAAAAAAATAAAGCCACTAGCTTTGTTACAGAGCATACAATTTTAGTCAGTACCAAACAGAAAGGTAGTTTTTAAAAGCAATTTTATCAATCTTGTGGTGACTTTGCTGAATCTGTAGTTAGACCTAGCTCATCTCAAAACTCTTCTTCTATAGATCTTCATTCTTTCCGGTGATGGGACTAATATGAGCTTCACAGTTTGCTTATTTCACTTTACTCATATCTTGATATTCAATTCCATGCAGAGAGTGTTAACCTTGAAGAACATAAAATGGAAAAAAGCTGGAAAGAATTGACTAGTCAAAGAGGAAGCTGCTATGGTCTCTGCCTTCCCACTACAAGTTATCTGCCCTTTTTCTATCCCAAGATAAGACGAAAATTGCCATCCTTCTTTTAATTCCAGCATTTAACATAGTTTGCAGTGCCACAGAGACAGATAATAGCTCCAGAATGCACTTAGAGTTAAAAGTGGAAACTGAAGTGTGACCCACCTCACCTTCTACCAGCTCAGCAACAGTGCAACCCAGCCACTGAGAGCCTACAAACAGGTCACCTGCACAGTCTACACTAAAACCCAGCCTGTACTTAGCCCTGACAGGACAAAAATCAAGACCATGACTTTGTTGCCAATGGTATTCTGCAGAGTTAACAGGAAGACATACAGAGAGGTATGCCTCCCTCAAAATGTTCCACAGCCTCAGAAACAACATTAAAACCATCAGCCACAGTGGTGGGGGAGGTAAGGAGAGGAAAATTCCCCAGATAGATCAGATGGGGGAATTGCCACTTTCACCCCCTGCTAGTGATGAGAAACGTCCTCATTAGCCACCTCTAAGCAACTAAAGCAAGGTAACTTTTCTTTGTTTTCAGGACAGCTGTGAATTATACTTTTTTTAATTTTACAGATAATTTGAGATTTTCGGTAACATACTGAAAAGTTTGCAGGCATTTTGTAGTGAAGTATGACTATTTTTTCTCCTTTACAGATACTATTTTATCTAACTGACAATGCATATCTTAATAGAAGGATTACTTTCTGTGGTTTGCATTGACTTTTTCAATCACCCATCACTATGAAGTAAAAATTAAGAATTAATGGAAAACTGTTCTCTAGAACAATAACATAAAGAAGCCATATCTGCTTTTTTTTTCAAATATTTGTCATCACTTTTTTCTCCAGAACACTCAGCAAGTCCCCTTTGTCAGCATATGGGAAGAAAAAAAGTCATTTAATAAGTGTAAACTGGTGTACGAACTTGCCTACATCAACAATTTTGAGCAAAAGACATTATGTGTGAAGTCCGTAGTAGCCAGTAGCCTCCAGTTAAGCTGGAGGTGAGGATAGTTTCCTTCCTCTTTGACATAATGGTTGGATATGAACAGTTATACTAATAAGTGGTACTAAATCCTTTGGTCAGGCTTCCAATAATGAATAATGACTCATGTCATTATCTCCAAATAGCATCTACTCAAGAGAGATAATCTCATTCTCTCTTTCTGCATCAGCGTGATGTTCTTGCCATAGTAATTTCATCACTTTTGTAATGCCCAAGTCTTAAGCAACAAGTTTGCTTCGAAGAATCAAGTATAACAGCCAGAGTAAGAACAATGATTTAAAAAATTATGAGATTTATTGAAAAATAGCCACATGTAAGGAAAGTAAATACAATAGCAGATATTCTAATGAATACCGTTCTTTGGACACACAAAACACACAAAAGAGTTAATGGGCTAAATGCTTTGCATCCATATACATGTTCCATATGCATGCACACATGATAATCTAAGATGTTGGTTCTAAAATATTTTAAAGCTGAATAACTTTCAGAAGCAAGTTATGTTTCAAGTGATGGCACAGAGAAGTAGAAATTCAGTCTCACAGGAAGCACTTAATTTAAATTTCTGTTTGTAAGACCTGAATGAAAACTGGTCAAAAATGGCAGGCTCAGCGCAAATTTAATTTGAGGGGACAAGGAATACGAGGTAAACATCTGCTTACATAATTTCCCTAATTTATATCCTAGACAGTGATTCTTGGGACTGACCAAATATTCCCTTCAGTATTGTGTTCAATTAGGGAAAGAGAAATACAGCTTTTTGCTACTCTTATTCTCTTTTAATTCTTACAGCTGTGTGACATTAGAACAACCTTTTTATACCTGTCAATCAGCAGGGGTTTCCAGGGCGACTTCTCCGTGCTAGATAAAATAGGAGCAATTTCCTGCAGCACACAGGTGGGAGGTTGGTTTGGGCATTTCCCCCATGGTCAGTGATGACAGTAACCTCACAGTAGCTTATGGCAGCCCTTACGGCACCTGAACTGGGAGCGCTGGCTATCATTTCATCCACAATGTGTTCTAGTCACCCATTTACACTTGTAGTATTTCTGGTTATTATTCCATAATCTTTGATTCCTCTCTCATTTATTAATGTCTCCCACCATTTATCCTATGCAGCTAAGGATACAAAGGTATGGCTCAACTAATTGCTTTTTCCTTACATGCCCTTTTTTTTTGCAGCAGTTTTAAACTTTTTTTTAAGAACTTAATTCTCATTGTCTGGCAGCATTGAACTCCAAAACAGACTAGGAATTTTAAACTGTATTGCTGATGGCCTACATGAAAAATGAGCCTGTAAGAAGGAGATAAAATCTGAAACATTTGTTCAAGGTAGAAGAGATTCCAATACATCTTCAAGTGACCCTCAGATGTCTTGATTACAATTTTAGTGTCAGGCTTGTTAGAGAGTTGTGTTACTTCTCATTTCAGCTTCAGTTTGTACTACTGAAAATTCCCTTTTCTCACTGCAAACAATGAATTAAGACATACAAAAAGCTTGAAATATCCTGCAATCTTCAGTAACAACAAGCCAAAGCAATAGGAAGATTTTCTAAGCTGGGTTTCCCAGAGCCATGCATTTTTCTATGAGGTAAGATGGTAAAACAGAAGAGAATTTGGCTCTAAAATTAAGGTTTTTAATTTCCTCTTACTATCTTACAAGTTTCGTTGGAAAGTCTTGCACAAAATGAGTAGCCTCTTAAAATGGTAAAATGCCTTGGAATAAAGTCAATTGGATTTTGAGTTTTCCCCTTTTATTCTAATAAAAAAATAGAGATGCTGTTTCCTAGCACAAGGTAACTATTTGTATTTTTAATAGTGTGCATCAATTTGTATTTCTCTATATCTGGTAATGGAGGGTTATGTTCTCATTTTTGACTATTTTGTACTTTTACCTCTGCCTTATGATACTGTCACACTTCGTACAGACATCTGCATAGATATAAGCTAAAGATGAAGCTCATCTTCCAGTCTCCTTTTTCCACATTTACACGTTGACTTGATCTTTGGCTTAATGCTGGAATGAGTTACTCATGTAGCAAGGAAACTCAAGTTTATGGTGACTTTCTCCATTGATTACGTACACAAGTTGTTGTATAATAAAACTTGGTCACCTACCAACACAGGACAACTTGTTCTCTGAACTCAAACTTTCCCTGAGGCATGACTAAGGAAGGCAGTATAGATGGACTGTCTGACAGTACATCAAGGTGAGAACAAGACACAGGGGTAATTCTGTCACCCTGGAAAGCTATTTTTTAATCAATAGGAATTAGGAACAATCTTAATAATTTGGGTATATGCTAAATAATAACAAGACTCATTTCCCAGATATGTTCCAATCAGCTAATGTACTCTGATTGTGCATTTGTTCTTACAGTTGATAGCCTAAAACTGTGCGTAGATAGATAAAAAAGCCAAATATAGCATCGAGGGGGAGGGGTTGTTCATTTAAACCTCAAAGTCAGTAAATACTTCTAACACAATCAAGCTTGAGATGAAAAGCAAGAGTTCTTCATCCAGTTCTGGAGAGTAAAATGATAAAAAGGCCAGGTAACACTAAACCTGCAAGTCATATAATAAAGTAAATTCCAAATTCAAGATATATGAAACTTTATACAGTAAGAACATGTTCAATGTGTCTTCAAAATTCTTATGCCTCTTGTCATATGAAAATCACACACACTTCTGGTGAGATTTTTCTTTCCTTCTCTGCACATATAGAATATCATTTGCCATTAGAGGTAGTGAACAATTTTTCAAACTTTTTACTAAAATTTTCACCAGTTTTTCTACACATACTTTTGCAGCCACACTCTGATCAGCTTTATTACATTCAGGGGAAGACCTCCCATTAGGAGGAAGCACATGCAGAGAATAGCCAGGATCAAAGACATCCGAACACCAGACACCCAGCACCTATCCTGCATTTTACTTCTGCACCAGTGGAGAAGGGTTGAGTTGTGTGGCCTCTTTCCCTGTAAAATAGCCATTAGTCCAAAAGCCTGTAAGTTTTCTTCCCATTTCTCTCTCTCTTTCTTCTGATTGACTCCCTTTGTTTCTCCTCACCTTCATAGCACTCTCTCTATTCTTTTTCCATCTATTAGGTCAAAATGGGGGACTGCAGTCACTTCACATTTCCAGTCTGATAGAAAGCACTTGGGTATCTTCTAGCTGACCTTCCATGCTTCATTTCATTCAACGCATGAGAAACACCATTACAAGAGCCATACTTCATACTTTGTGGAAGAAAAATTGGCACCTGACTTTCCAAATAGGAAGGTAAGCCAATATACAGTGTTAAACACACATGGCATGTTAGTAGTAACAACAGATAATCTAATTGTAAAAAAAAAGTGTGGCATAAAGTGCAAATATTTTTAATGTCTTTACTAATATATTCCCAATCCAAGTTTGACTGAAGAAAAAACTGCAAGATTCATGCATGATGGAGTTATTATTATACTTTATTATATTATTAAATATTTATATACATGACTAAAATTCTCATTAATCATAATATTGATGTGATAATAAAACTCATAAAAACTTTGCCCCTTTTTTTCCCTGATTGCCGTCTGTATGCTATTTATCCTGCAGTAGTGGTATGGATATAAATGAAAAAAATCACAAACACCTGTTGTTTTTATAATGTATTTTACATTAATTTTCATTTACCTTCTGAAAAACATCCTGGAAACATGTATGTGCTGAAACCCAGGTATTTGGCACACAGCTGAATCAGACGCAGGTGGAAATTAGCAGTGTGTGTTTTCTAAAATTGGTATTTACTTTCTTATAATTGCAAACAGCTTAGTCTTAATAAAGAAACATTTACTGTTCTCAATGGATATTTGCTCTGCACTTGAAATTGAAACTGTTAACTTTAGGACTTTACTAAGGTAAAAGCACTTAGAGATTTCTGGAAAGCCTGGCTTCTGGCTCCTAGACAACAGGAGCATCCACCTGAACTTCTTTAATGGAGATTCTCACTTAGCTTGAGGAGCCCTTCTGAGAGCTGCCTAAGGCCAGAGACCACGAAGCCCATCTCATGTCAGGAGCTTTGGGGGTGGGTCACAGTGAGCAGGCGGCAGTGGGGATGTCCCAGGGATCCCATCGCCCTGCTGGACAGGCATCCCCCTTGTAACCAAGGCAGGCTCACCAGCACCATTGGGCTTCTTCCCCTCATTCCATATCCAACCTCCCCAACAGCCACAGCACACCAGAGCTGCAGAACTGATCATGAGCTGGTGAGTCAACAGAAGCTGAACAGTCTCCCACAGGCTGTACAAAGCTGTTTTTCTTTTGTGGATAATGCATATTAGACAAATTGTGCAAGAATCTGAAATATGCTCTTGTATTATGAGGACTTTGAAGTGCCAGCACAAATATTGAATATCAACTAAAACATCAGGAGACAGTCAAAAATTATTACGAAAAACTCTGTTACTAACAGTTCTGGTCCGCAGTGATATCATACCTATCCAAAAAGCAATGTCAGCTGGTGTGGACAAAGTGTACTACAAAATTAGTGTTTGTTTATATTTGAGGTAAACATGTCTTGGACTAAATGGAAAGCTGCAAAGCTGACGTACAAAGATTATCCCTAGTGATAAAAAAAAGCATTTAGAAACATCACTAGTTATCTGAGACATGTAAAGAAGCAGAAAGGAGGATCAGTAAAACCAAAAACAGAAAGTACAGCTGGAAGACTTGGCAGTATTTTTCAAGTTTTACTGTACTACAGCCTGGTGCTGTTACAAAAGAAAATGTCAGGTTTGCATTCTTATGCAACAACAGAAAAAGAAAAAGTTGTTTGAAAAAGCCCCTGATTGCTAAGGAGGAATCTACAAATTAAACAAAATGTGCAATTAGTTTTAAAATAAATAGAGATCTTGAAAGAAAACCTCTAGCACATACAAACAAAAAAGATATAACCCGATACTTGAAACGAACATTGCCCAGTATTTAGCAATAGAAGAAAAGTAAAAAAACAAAAAGAAAAAGAATAGGTAAGAAAATTGAAATAAATAGACACATTCACAATTAAGGTGCTTGGTCTTGAAATAAGAAGGCTCAAATTATAAGTAAACCTTTGTGTACTCCAGGTAGTTGTGAGATCAGCTGGTACTTGGCTCCTTGCTCTAGAGTACAGAGAGTCAAGCAGAGATGCTCAGAGAAGTTTATTCTTCCAGCTGGCTCCTATGTGTACTACAGCTTTGGGGCAGCCACAGAGGATGGGTGCAGGACGGGTACGCATATTGGGGCTGCCTTTACTTGCCTTTGCATACGGTGAAGGAAAATATCCATTGTAAAACCGGACTGTTTTTCATCCTGTGAGCAGTGTTAATCTATGGCTGATATTAAATATCAGATGCAATAGTTATTAAAGCAGGTCAGAGAACTCTGATTTTTAACAACATTAAGGCCTATCAATCTTGACTTGAAGTCAAAAGTTACTGAATCAAAAAACAAACCAACCCTTATTGTTCTGCCATTTTCCAGAAAAACAAAAGCTATTTGAATTTTAATATCTGGTTTGACTATGTAGTTGAAAATTACATTGTCAAATGAAACTGCAGTTATTACAAAATTTTATTGCTAAATTATTAATGCTGAGGTTAACTTGCAAGTTTCAGAAACAGAACACTATGGACTTTTCTGAACCATGTTTTTTCAAGTGCCTGGAAGTACTCAAGAGTCAAGTAAAACTTTACAAACCATTTCAGAACTTGAACTGTGAATTGATTTAGAATGTATTACCATTAGAATAAAAACTTTAAATTTCAAATTAGCTCATCTTTGTACCTGGAAATTTAGCACCATTTAAACACCTATACCTGAACAGTGAAAAATATCCCTATTTAATAGCAATATATCTGAAGTTTGTAATAGTGCATATAATCAAGAAAACAGAAAAAATATAATTTGATATAGCTGAATTTGTTCATTTAAGTGCTACACCTATTAAAGAAGTGATTCAGTTTTTACACTGTGTAAGACTTGTGCCTCCTTATATTTGACATTTTCAGTTTGAACATTTTAGCTTAAAATCCTGTTTAAAAATATATTTATCTTTCTGACATTTGATTATAATTCATATAGTATAGGTCATTGTTCTTCCATTGGACTTCATGTCTGTGCTTTGGGGAAGGGGTCTGCTGACACCCCTTAGGTACATGTGGCAAGGCACAGACAACACCTAGTTGGAAACAGGCTTCCTAATTCCATTTCTGAAACCACCTGCAGCAGCATTTAATAGGTTAGTGGCCTTGTAAGCTTGTATTTTAGGAAATATTGTTTTAGGTCCTTACAAATAGGAAGAGCTTTGAAGCCATAAGGATTTCCTTTATCCACCACTTAGAAGTTGCAAAAACTGATCTGAAGGCCACAAAGAGGAAAAGGATGTAATTTCATTAGAAAGAGACCACAGAAAGATAAAAGCCCAGTCTGAAAATTCAGATTAAGATTTTTGTTCACCTGGTAGACTAATATTAAACCAGTGGTAGCTAACTTCTTATGCAACTCTGTTCTTTGTTCATTATTTTCAATATTCAGTCTCTGAACTGAAATTAAAGGAACACACATTATTAAAATAACAATCATTAAAATGATTAACGTTATTGAAATTCAACATCTTTCAAGTGCCGTTGGAAGATGAAAAACATGAATGACAGGAGAAAAAAAACAAACAAAAGACATAATGGAAAGAGAGGGAAGACAAAAATTAGGAAGTGAGAAGCAGTAGTAAACAAAATCCCTCTATACTGCTTTGAACTATTGCCCTAAAGCTCAGAGAGAACATAGAAAAATTAAAATTAATCCGTAACTTCCAACACTGATGTTGTCTACGTAAAACAAAAAGTCAACTATGATCCAAAAGGTCAGTTTAATTCTTAGTCACACTACATCATTGCTTTTAATGTAGAATAAACTATGATTTTACAGCAGAAAACACATGCAAGATGGTCTGTTTTATCTACATGCTGTTGGTGGTTAACAGTGACCACTGAAGTAAGACAAAGGAAGAAAAACTGATGTTTACCTTTTGAGGACAGGACTATACAAATAACAATAAATTCTCCTTTGTGGTAGACATGGAATAATAGCTAAAGTAGGAAACAACGAACAGGCTCTCCAACTCCTTAGTATGGAGATAGTTTTGCTCTTTGTATTTATACTATGCACAGCCTTACTCCTTGAGGAGTTATGCAAGGTAGTAAAAATCTTTCTAAGAAGTTAAGTTATTATTGCAAGTTTTACGTATATCATCAAATACCTTCTTACTTCCACACATGCCCTGTTAACGAATCAAAATGTTAAACATTAGTAGTCATAAAATGTTTTCCCTACATGAGAAATCCTTCGTCATCTAAAGCAGTTGTAGTCATTCTGCCTACAACCAAGACTATGAGCCAAGACAGAAACACCAGAAGAGGGCTGCCCAGGTTAAACAGGATGTGGTGACAAGTATCTACAGTATGCTTACTTTTTTACTTGGTGCCTGAGAGAAGGTGGTACAAGCTACTGGTGTAGCCTAAAGCAGTCATGAGTGTTTTTAATGCCAGCAAGGTGCTAGCCCACTGAGTTCCTACCATTAACATAATGTAAAAATGTCCCACAACATCAAGGGTTTCTGTTCACATGCCTGAACTGGATCTACACTGCTTTTCATTACCTACCTCTGACCAGAAAACTACAGAATGGGCAAATGCTCAGGCACCCATATTTTGAAAGCAGAATTGCAAGCCACACACTGTATGAGAGAATATTAAATAATCAATGTCGTGTATCTCTACCCAATTCTGGCCAGCCACCCCCCATCACTTCATTTCAGTCCAAGACTTAGGTCAGCCCTTTCCTTGCCTCTTTTCGTTATGATGGGTCACCCTTTTACACTTGACCAACTCAGAAGAGATGCTGTACCCTACATAGGTGGACCTCAATTCAAATATAGACACCTACATCTGGCATCTAAGTATCCATTTCTAATACCTGACAGACAAAATAATTCTGAGTACCCAGTTTTGAACTTTGACCTAACAATATTTCCCTCACAGTGTTTTTCTCTGCTTACAAAATGAAATTGCCAATAAATGTGTTACCGATTTTTGTCTGTCCAGACCGCAAGTCCTCTTTGAAATACATTCCCTCTATTTAACTAGATGCTGTTAAATAGAAATGCTGTAACGTGATCATGACCATTCAGTTTTTCACTGTAAAATTAACACTTGGATGGTAGATTTGCAAGGCAAGAGGTTTGGCAAGACGGTTATGCTAGGTAGCTGGTGTAAAGTAAGCATCATTGTCACAAATGTCCAAGGTTTTCATGTCTGAATGTGGCCAGTGTGAAGTAGATCTTTTCAGAAGCTTGAACTATTGAGTCAAGTGACCACAGAATTTATAAACATAATGACAGATCTGATTCTTCAGTGCTTTAATACCAGAGTACTCATTTGTTGGCTTTTTCCTGCTTCTGCTGTCTCCCTACTCTGTGTGCAAAGCATCCAGCACCTACCCTGCTGTTCACTCTCCCTAAATTCATAGTGCTCTGTCCCACTCTTAATCTTTTATTAACAACAGCAAGAACAGTGTCATAGCACATCACAATGAATCCTCAGCAGATTCTGAAAACAACTGAGAGAAGACAATGTATTCCCTGCAACTGCCTGGACTGCCTCTCTGGCAAGAATACCATCTGAAAACAACAAAGATGCTACATATTTATGTTCACAGGAGGTGGACAAAGATTTATAGCTAATTTTTAATTCAGTAAGCACTTCAGATGGTATTAAGCTTTGGCTGCGACCAGTCACTGACCTAGATTATTCCTATTGCTCAAGTAGTTTCCTGAACCTCCATATCCCATTTCTTATTACTTATGATAGGCAAAACCCTCACTTTGTTACACTGTGTTCATTTCTGTATCTTACTTGCCAAATTTAATAATAATAGAATCCAATGGAACACGCATTTTATAAGTTTAGTGATTATCTTCGTCGTAGCTGTTTAATTTTCCCCAGAAGACTGTTCCTTGAAAGTCTTTATTCTGAAAAACAGTTTGACAGTGCTTTGGATTAAATGAGTCAGATCTTCAACTATGGAGGGATAATTTTGTTTCACTCCAGTGGGACAACATTGTTCGAAAGTCAGTTCCCCTGACCTAGAGGATCTTCCCTGA
Organism: Syrrhaptes paradoxus; assembly: GCA_013400615.1. Taxonomy (NCBI): domain Eukaryota; kingdom Metazoa; phylum Chordata; class Aves; order Pterocliformes; family Pteroclidae; genus Syrrhaptes; species Syrrhaptes paradoxus. Next base: position 34,313 of record VZTO01004564.1, on the reverse strand, counting down.
CTTCATCTGTCCGGTTAGACTTTCCCACTTTGTAATATTTACCGGGTAAGAGGGAAACAAAGAATAAAGAAGGGAAAAAATAAGCCCTTTGTAGAGGTTCCAGTCCTCTGGTCCAAGGAATATTTAGTTATTTAGGCAAAGTGGAATTACTTTTCTGGAGAGGCTGAGAGAGTTCCACCATGGTAGTTACAGTCCAACAGAGACAATGGACAGAGGAAAGAGGTGCACACTTACACTTTTGAACAACAAAAATAATATACTTTCTAAGTGAGTTGAGAAGGAAAGGCATAGTTGATTAGAAAATTAATTCTCCTTAATTAGATGTTTCATATTTCTTTAAAATTATTGTTCTATCCTAAATTATTCAGGTATCTATAAAGGAAGGAAAGCAATGTCAAATAAATCAGGTTTAATGCACCAGCTCCTGTAATAAGTAAGGGATATTTGTTGTGATAGTTTATCTTAAATTATGTTACACAAACTGTTCTAATCTTTAACAAAGTTAGCAAAAGGCTGAGGAGGAGGTACCCTAAAAGAAGAGAAAAAGAAGAAGGTATCTCTGACAGATGGGAGATTTTTAAAGCGAGGTTGATTAATTAGTGGTGTTACACACACTGTGTACCTTTACCAGTGGCTTGTGCTGAATCCAGCTGATAGGCCAAATGCACAAGTGAAGTTTAATGAAAACAGATGCCCAGAGGATCCTAGAGCAGCTGTGTCTGCCCATATCTCCACATGTGGAACATCTTCCTGTTGCTTTGCAGTGCTGTACTCCCCCACTTCCAAGAAACCAGAGGCCTCTTAAAGCAAGGTTGAAAGGAGAAAGGTTTGCTAGTCAGCTGGCAACATGTCTGCATTTTTAAGTTAGCCTGGATACAGCAGAGGAGAGCTTAGTTTTTGCTATGTGACTGACCTTTCTTAGCCAAGTTCATAGCAGTGTGAGCTATCAAATATGACAGGCTCTTGGCAAGCATTTGCATGCTTTTGGCCAGAATCTCTTCCAAGCCCAGCTGGGATCAATTAAACTAAATAATAGTTCTTGCAATAACTAGTTCCTACCACACTCTTCAGAAATTGCTTAGTGTTCAAATATAAATACTGTTAAGTTCATACCTTGCTTACCCTTCCCCCTCTTTGAAGAAACTCTGACAGAACTAAAAATCTAACATTTTAAAGCAAGCTCTTAAAGGTTGAATAAGGAAGAAACATGGCATGTGCAGGCATACATTCTCATCTTCTGGTTTTCCACCATCATGAAATCCATTCTGCTTATCTATTTTCCTAAACACAAATAAAAACCCCACCACACATTCATTTCTCTAGACTTCACATTAAATGGAGGTGCCACTGTCCATAATTGATTAGTAAGCTGGTCTAACTAAACTGTTATCAAATCCTGCCTTCCAAATTTGGAGTAATTGACCAAAATAGCATTTGTTGTGCTATAACTCAAATTTTTCCAGGACCAGGTAATGCTCACATTAGAATAAGGAGCATTTAAATTCAAGGTCAGTTTTTCCTCGTGATTTTACTACTGTATGGAGATCTGCTGTAAGCAACATGAATAATCAGCCTCAACTTTTAAAAGATGCAGAACAATGTAACTGGAGCTAACATATTAATGTTTTTCATTGAAACTGAAAAGCAGACTTATTTGCCATTCAAGTTAAAACAAAGCTAATTTTTATAATCCAATAATCTCCAGATCTTTCCTGAGAGGAGCCCATGCTAAAACTATGCATCCAAACAGTTACTTACTCTGAAGCCAAACAGCACAATACTTTTTAAAAATAAAAATGGATGTCATGTAGTTTTACATGCTAGATTTACAAAACCTAATGTAACACTAAGAAGGCACTTGTTCTGCTAGGCGCTTTAATGCAGTTGGAGAGTTCAGCTGCTTAAAGGTCCTTGATGAATGGAAGCCAAGATTTTTATGTTCCTGTGAAATGTCCAGTACTACCCTGGAATAGTGTGCTGTTTTGTCATTGCATTCCTTGAGTAATGACTTTCCCCACCAAGTATTCTCCCCTTATTTGAGGAACTGAAATAGCCTGTCTGGCCTAGGTTGTATCTACCATGTCCTGCTAACCTGATGGTCATCCCAAGGAGCTTGCAGAACTTCTGCGAACAGTCAGATTTAAAACGATGTTAAATTTTCCAAGTAAAAGTTCCGAAAATGATAGCTCACTTTAAATAAGCAGTATGTATAACAGAAAGCCTGTAATGCCATCTAACCTCAGAAACAATTCCTTATCTGAAGAGTCAGAGAATGGCTGATGACACCAACTTTGTCAAGTAAGTCCTTCTCTGTAAAAAAAATTGGTAAACATGGTGTTGCAAGGTTCTAAATTTTTGTTTTTTACATATCCTTGGAGAATATCCTAATTTCTCTGGGGAAAAAAAAAAAGAACAGTTTATTATAGTTGCCAAAACCAAATAGTTCAACAAGAAAGCTTGTGGGGTGAAATCTAGAAAATGTCTTCTGCCTGTGCCTGGTCCTGGGAGTTTCACAGGAGGCGGTAGCCTTTGGGACCAATATCATTCAATGGGTGAGGATTAAACATTGGAAGTGTTCGCCGGTACGTGCTTTATTTTTTGTAGGAAAGAAGTTAATCCACAATATCAGCACATTTTAGTGATATTATACTATAGCCTGTCTACTGGTCCAAATATCTGTTTAAAAAACTGTTTAAAAAAAGTCACATTACTATGTAAAGTACATCCCTATTCCAGTAAACTTTCCAATGCAGGACATGCCATGCAAAGTTAGTTGCCCTTTTAAGGGGAACCCTCCATGGTGAGCATGTAGAATAACCTCCTGGCTAGAAACTGACAGCAACTACAGAATCCAATTCCTTATTTTATATACATAAATATCAGCTTCCATTCATAGAATCTCACCTCTATACCAAATAGCCCTCATGCTTTTAAGCATCGGTTTGCTGTTTCTGATTGTGTCCCAAAAGGACTCCCTCAAAGACAGAGTAGTTCCCCAGGAAAAAAAATCACAGCCCAACAGTATTTTCACATTATTTCCCAGCCTGAGCCTAGCAACCTTCTAACACTGTTTTCAGACTGCATTCCAGGGAAATGTTTCAATTAGACTCACAGATAGGAAGAGAAGCATATAACAAGGTGAATGTTTCTACTGGGTATCCCAAACCAGCTCTCAGCCTTGTCCTGTAGCTGCTGACCAGCTGTGCTCTCCAGAGAGCCATGGGCGCAGGAGCATGGCACCACAGAGAGACTAACCCTTGAAAAAGACACCAGATCTTATTGGGTCTGCATAGACCACACCAGGTCTGTGGGTTCATATGGAAACTCCCAATCAGGCCAAGCTTTTCTGTGTCCCCTGAAGAGTGCAGGTAGTCCAAGAAAGAACTACGATAGCTGAGAGTGGATGCAATATCATATACAAATATGATAGCTGAGAGTGGGATGGAGGACACTGAAAGGCTTTCAGTGTTAGGGAAAGAGTGAGTATGGCAGTCTTCAAGAAACAGACAAATAGACATCTATGTGACATGGAGGAAAAAAAAAAAGCATATGGGCTTAGAACAGTGAAACACAGATATAAGATAGCCAAACAGATTACTCAGCTGTCTCAAGCATTTAATAAGATATTATTACGGTACAGACAGGAACCACAAAGAAGGAAGTGATTAGATTCTGATATAAATTACCATAGATCATACAGCGTGACAGACTTACTCCATATTTTTACCATGTAGCTGATTCAAAACATAGGAGATTGTGGGGATGTGTGGAATTAATAGTACATAGCTAGTCATCTGCATTTCACAGGCACAATACCCAGCACTCAGAAATTGAGATAGATGGACAAATCAAAAGGGTCAAAACAATGTGGCAACACACAGCAAAGATGAAAAGAGAGAAAAGAGGAAAGCTGCAGGGAAGGGCTCTGCAGCTGCAGCAGAGAGTGCAGCTCAGCCCCTTGCCGCTGCACTGCCACTGTGCCAGACCTTGATCCCCATACCCAGGGGCGAGATGGCTCCAGCAGCACCTGCCAGGGGGGCTGCTGGGAGATGGGGTGAGGAGAAAGGCAGAAACAGCAGGAAAAGGATCACGGGATACTCCCTCTCCCAGCCCTTGAGGGAGGTGGGAGAGGACAGCCTGAGGAGACCCTTCCCCTGTCTCTTTCTGTGGGAGGTGCTGCTCCTGTGCTTCCTCTCTGGCTCTGCCTGCCCCTCACTTTCCTTCAATCTGGCACCACCCAGAAAGCACTGAGGAAAGGAATAGGAATTGTTCAAACTGCAGCAGAGGTTGTATAGTCTGAAACAACTCCAGACCAGCTGTCAAGCTGTCAGGACCAGAAGGCAGTGCTTTACCTGAGGGAGGGTCCAGCATTGCTCGCTGGCACCGGAAATGCAAGTCATGCAAGAGAGCACCATATTGCCTGCTGTATGCTGGTCAGTCACATGTACCAGCACAATGGCTGAGAGGAGTCAGTGTCATACAGAGAACAACATACGAGGAAAAGGGAACCTGTGTTTTTGGGTTGGGAGTTATCACTGTGACAGGACATCAGTTAGTTGCAGCTTTAAGAAGAACATAAGATTTGTCCTTAAAGGAAGGGCAGTGAAATAACAAAATAGGGTGAGAACCTGAAAAACGGGGGTTTATTGGCACAGAAACTAGAATGGTGTGTTGTGGTTTCCTTTTTTTATATAAAGACACTCAGGGTGAAATCAAAAGTGTTTGCAAACTAATTCTGCCTCTCCACATACACCCTTTCTCCTGGCCTTGCTCTCAGCCCTGCAGCTTGGTACGGTCCCTGCAACGATGCTACGCACTCCGTGGGAAAAAGTTATTTGCTTTTCATCCTCTCTGAGGCCAGTGGCGAGCCTGCTCCTTGTCTCCCTGCAGCCTCTCAGGTTCTTGCTCAAGCGGCACATGAGCTCATGCTCACAGGCACACACACATGCACACAGGCATACACTGTGATGACTGTCTTCCCTCTCCCCCCAGCTCTGCACTGAGTGCTCAGCCCACCCTCAGACCCTCCTCATCATCCAGACCCAAAGTCTGGCTGCCCAGAAAAGGCAGCCTTCTCTGCCTGATAACTGGAGGAAAGTAATGTGCAATACGTGTCAGCCTGCAAGCAAATAAAACAGCTCCTGTCTTTTACAGTCATTGACAAAGAACCTAAAAGTCAGTTGGGAAGTTATGGAATATTAGGTATCAGCAATATGTGGAAAGAAGCTCCAGAAATATTTTCTCATTAGTACCACGTGTATTAATCAATATTTTAAATTAACTCTCTTCTACTAAAAGATCCACATTGCATCCTCAATAAAAAGGTAGTCTTTATAATATTAGTAGGTATTTTTATATATTTGTTTATAAAATATTGCTTACAAAAGTAAAAATTTATTTATTTTAGTATTTAGACTACTGAGGTGGAACATACTAGTCCTGGAGAAGTGAATGTTGTCTTAGGTTGAATCTTACTAAATGGCCTAAAGCGCATGGGACAGAAAGAAGAGACACAGAAGACACATCAGGAAAAGTAAGATCTGCATTATATTATTAAGCTTTCTGTACATAACAAACTGATGATGTACAAAAATCTACCATCCAATTCCTATGATGTGTATTACTTTAAATAGGAACCAGCAGACACAATGCCAAAATACCTTACTGAATAGCTAAGTGTAGTGTAATGCAACATGTTAGAAACAGAATCTAGAGAAAGGAGGCAGGTTCTGTATGCGTGAAAGGTACATTTTGAGATTTCCTTAAAGGCTGTGGAATGCACGTTATATTGAAAAATATGTCTTAAACTGAAAATTACTACATACTTTTGTTGAAATGGAAATAACAACAGCGAATTCAGTGAAAGGGAATGCATCAGTCCTGTTGCATGTCTCCTTCTGGGGCCTGGAACTGCTGCTTGACTCTCATGGCTTTCATCTGTGCAAGCAGAGAGTGGAAATTGTTACCAAACCAGAAGCACCTTGGCAACGCATGTGACAGCTCCTTGGTAATTTACTTTTTCCCGAGTCTCAGGAATCCACAATGCTCATGCTATTCCTTTCTTGCAAATCCATCAGTCTTTCCATTGTCCACCCACAGGCTTAATACTTCAAAAACACCTGCATTTGTCCTCTCAGTTCACTCTAACTATCTGTACATCCCATATGGGTACAGCATCCTAACTGGGGATTTTGAAAGCAGTTTTCTAGTTGCCCTTGGTGGGATTGAGCAGCAGGATTTAAGGTTCTCTGGTCCTTTAAAATCTGCTTGAGTATTCACCAGGGGAGGGAGTGCAAAGTTAGTGAGGTGGGGGCAGAGAGAAACAAAGTGCTGTGGACAAAAGGGCTTTGGCTGTTTTGCAAGAGCAGTGCAATGTGTTTCCTTCTCGGGTGTCAGTGACTCCGTGGTGCATCTCCCATGTTCTGTGAGACATGCTGACAGGTGAGACAAAGATCCTTCCGCAGCAGCTGCTCCAGTTACAAGAAGAATGAGTATACTCAGGAGGCTGGAAACTTTTAACACATGCAACCAGGGATTTTTGTGTAAGCTCTGAAAATTTTGAAAATTAAAAAAAAAAAAAGTGAAAGTACTTTTTTTTTTCTGTTTTTCCTAAAGTTCACCAAGCTCCTGCCTTTGATTCACACAACTGCATTAGAAGGACCAGAACAAGGATAAAAATTGGGGGACAGAGTCTTTGAAACATAAAGTGTATATGTTTGCAGAGAGAGGAGCAGAGAGGTTATCCAGCAGGTTTTGAGTCTACTGTGGAAGGGGACACAGTCTTTTCAGTCTTTGTAACTGGTTCAAGTATGTTATGTTTGCCAAGGTGCTACAAAAAAAAGTGCTGAAACTTGTACCAACATTAAAAATGTAAGTTGGGACTTTCCATCTCAAGACCCAGAGAGCTGTCCTCCCCCATGCATTCAGCACTGTTGCTACCTTTCTGACCAGGCTGTGAGCTGGCTGTGAACTGCAGACAATACAGTGCAGCATCATGTTGAGATGTTATCCTAGGCCAATGCTATTGCCCTGTTCAGGAGCTAGCACACCCAGTCCCAGTCCCACTTCAAGGAGATCCTCAGTGCTCTCTATTGCATGGTGCAGCCATGCAGTGAATTATACTGACAAAAAGCTTTGTCCAACTTGTCTAGGGAGATCTACTTTAGAATTAGATTATTATACCTGACCTTTATAGGATTTATACACATGCAAATATGTGGTCCAAATCCCCCCTCTGTGGTGGGTCTGATCCATGGGATATTTCCATCTCCTCTCTGCCTTTCACCAGCAGTATGTAGAAGCACTCATTCTCACAAGTAGCCACAGCCTGAGAAGAGCTGCCACTGCCAATACTGGATCCACTCAGACTGCAGTGGGCAAGGTAGAGACACCGGAAAACTGGGATCTGGTCCAGGGTGGTCCCATTCCACCCTGGCTATACATGTTCTACACTACAAAGATTGTAAACCACTTCCTTTGTAAGATAACGTTGTCATTCTCTCACTCTATAGTGTAAGAAGTGACACATACAGAACTTTGAAAACAAATATATGGTCAGGAAAATAGAAAAAGAAATTCAGTTTAAACAGAAAACAATAAGCAAGAATATAAATTCATAGGTTTCCTAACAGTTTGTGAAAAGACATGTAGTTTCACATTTCACAGAATCACAGAATCACAGAATGTTAGGGATTGGAAGGGACCTCGAAAGATCATCTAGTCCAATCCCCCTGCCGGAGCAGGAACACCTAGATCAGATCACACAGGAATGCATCCAGGCAGGCTTTGAATGTCTCCAGAGAAGGAGACTCCACAACCTCTCTGGGCAGCCTGTTCCAGTGCTCTGTCACCCTCACTGTAAAGAAGTTTTTTCTCATGTTCAAGTGGAACCTCCTGTGTTCCAGCTTGAACCCGTTGCCCCTTGTCCTATCAATTTCATTGAGGAATGCTTTCCTGTAAACAAAGATTGACAATTAAATGTTTTAATGATCACAGATACATATTAAACACTTGAAAAAAAGATTAAGAAAACAAAAAATATTTTACCATCACTTATTTTAAAAATAGACTTGCTTATGAAAAATACCTACTGTTCAGAAAAGGATTAAGAGAGAATACTAATAAGACCAGAAGCTTGGCTCAGGAAAGAACACATATTACAGAATTTTTCTTAGTTCTCATTAGTCACAGAATAGCAAGAAAATGGACATTTGCCTATGAGGTGGACATACAGATCCCAATTCTTATTGCACAGAGTATTTGGGCCTGCAGTGCTTGAAAAACTGAATGTAAATTTGCAAATAGATTTGGACCAGACACATCTACTATTTTTGGCAAACGTCCACATTAATTGAAAATTTTCATTTATTTTTCTATGATCACTAGTATGAGATTCACAGTCTGGATTTCACAAGGAATACTGTAGGAAAGATAATACATCAACTTGAGTGCTTTAGCCTCCATTTGCCTGGGAAAAAGTTATACAGATTGCTTCTTTCTCCACAACAAGCAATAGTCATTACACATCAAACTGTAACACATAATGTAACATCCTCGGTAATGCCTAATTTTGTTTAGTCAGAGATCATTAGCCTGAATAAATCATTGTAAAAATGTTATAATATAGATACATTTTAAAAGTCAACAGTGGTACATCTGTGATTCCAGATTGTTGAACTTGATCAATGTACCCTGCTTCTCTCCCAGGGCTCATGGTGTTATGAAACATTAATTTGCAAGGTCCACCTCACAGCTATTAAAGTAAGTTTGGTGGGAATGAAGAGCCATTAGAAACCTTTTCCATCAGAAGAGTCATTGTCCCCTTTCCAAGTGTAATACCATACAACACAATTATTTTCCTTTTTTTGTCACACACATGAGAAAAATGTACCTTTTCTCATTATAAATGACACCCCTCATCTATAATTAAAACAAAATAATCACTGTGCTATATACATATCATCCCTTTAAGAGGATAGGTACTCGTGATAGCTATTAATTACATTGCTTCAGAATCAGTTAAGTACCATAGTGATGAGAGCAGTGTACAAATTAGTACAGAACAGAAGGTGTATAAATTGGGTGTGAATGAAGGATTTGCTAGCGCGGTCTTCACCAATTTAAAGAGCACTAAAATGTAAAAGAGTGGAACAAGAGAAGTGTAAGACATGCTGGCTGCATCCAAGTAGGGAACATGGAGCAAAGTAATGAGTCTCAAACTGGAACTCTGCGACAGTCTGAATATACCTAAAAAAACCTCAGAGGGTCTGAGTTCCTCTCCCTTCCCCAGAGATTGTTTCCTATATTTTCATTTACATTTCATGCTACAACAATATATATTAATTATTAATGTCCTGATACTCCAGATAAATACTTTTATGATAATATACTGAATAAAGTCAGTTATTCTGGTATGCAAGATGCCTGAATGTTAAATAAGCTAAACTTTTAAACATGTTCCGGTATTTGCCAAATGCAGTGAAAGTGTGACTATTTCTTTTTTCGGAAGTCCTGAGCTGAGTATTCAGTTTGAAAACTATGGTGAAAAAATGAACAGAATTTTGTTTAAATCTCTGTCTCTTTTTACAGAATATGGTTCTGTTTCTCATCCAGAACAGGCGGACTCCCTGCAGCATTGCAAGAGTGAAAAATATATGACTCTGATAATATAAACTGGTGGGTGTTCTAGAATTTAAAAAAATGTGATGCTTATTGCTGTATTTCATTACATGAATTGCATACCTTCAGCTGTTATCTTCCATTTTTGAAAGCAAGTTAAATCTGACATACTGTTTTACCCTATAAATTTTATTCCAAAGATCTTCTTCTATTATTGATAATTATTACCTATGGCTGTTTCACTTGTTTCACTAGCCTCTAGTATTTTCCTCTTTTTCACTAAAATGATACAATAATATCATTGCACTGATGGACTCCTGGAATCCCTGAACTTTTCCAGAACCACAAACCTGGCTATCAAAACATAGCCACAAGTGGTCCTTGGTGAGCAACAAAATGTTCCCAGCATCAGCACTGGATCCAAGCACTTATAGATAATTACAGGATCAAATCATTACAAGGAGCAAGATATTTTCAAAGATGGGCTGTGGCTGCCTCTGTCTGTGAATAGCTACTAGAGATATACCCAGTTATAAGGAAACACAGGCATCTCTACAAATAAACAAAATAGGAATAAGTTACAGACTTCTTTGTGAAACCAAAGCAAATAAATCCTGCCAAAGCCTTCTACAGCACTAAAGAACCATCTTCTTTCCTTTATTTAATATCTAATTTTGTACTTCATTTCCTTAATGTTTAACACTGGAATGAAGTATTTATCCATGGGAAGAGCTTGAACTGTATTATTTTCTTTAAAACACTCAGCCTTTTTCCTTGATGAAAAAAAAGAAACGTAAACCCTTTATTCCACTTTCTCCTCCTCTTTACAAAGTAAACAAGTAAAGCTAGGCAATGGAAGATATTTTCCCAGTGTCACCACCTAGCTCTTTAGAAAGATTGTCAGGCAACGTACTAGCTCTGGTATTGACTCTGCATTTCATGTATGTTCATGTTGTTGTTGGATGCACCAAGTTACCCTCTGAATCCTCTGGGATACCATTTTCACTTGACTTCTCTTTGATTGGAAAAATCTGTGCATTTGCCATGGCAATGATGAGTAAATGCTTCATAGATTAAATCAGGAGGATGTTTCATAGCCATAAAGAAGTGCCTCTCCATGCTCTCTAACTTACATAATTCAGAAATACCAGTTCCACAACCTGTTCTAGTCTAAGTCTTTCATTGTGCCTGTCACAGTGATATTTATATCTTGGCATTGCTCAGACCTTTTGGATCTGTAGGAAGGATTATTTCTGTGGAGAAGGTGAGCTGGGCAAATATATTTTTGCAACAAAAAGGTCAACAACAGAAAAATTCTGGGGGACTTGGGTGACAAAGTTATTTTATAAGTTTGGGTCATGCTACCCACAGGTTGGCTAAAAACATGGGGAGATATTTTCAAAAGTAATGAATCATTTTCCTTGGCTAAAATGTTTCATCTTGGCATTTCCCACAAAGTTTCTTTTTCACACTAATCTCCGACAAACAACTCCAAATTGTACTCAAAGATGTGATGCTTAATCTCAGTCCTCCTCAACAGACAGGGTTTACAAACAGTCTGAATTCTTCTGTAGCAGAACACGAACGCCCTGCTGCAGCAAGGCCAAGATTTGCTGTATCTCATGGGAGTCCAAGGGCATGGCATATCAAAATAATTCTGTGACGCTCCAGAATGGAGGCTGCTATGTCAGACACCCTTATCTTTCCTGCTGCTGCGTAAAACAGAGTCGGGTGGGTTGCTCCTTGTGACTGACCCAAGGCTGTGAAAGGTGCTCCTGTGAAACACAGCTCTGCTCGCTGCACTTCTTGCACCACCATATGCAAAATGCCCTGCTCCAACCTGACTGCCTTATCATCAGGGCACTGCAGGGAGTACCGTGCCCCTCCTCTCCTCCGCATCAGACCATGACACCAGTCAAGGCACTTGACACTGGCTGTGTAAGAGCAGACAGAGCAAAGAGGTCAAGCCCAGTCATCTTGGCTAATGCATTGCAGAACGGGAGCCCTAAGCCAGGGTAGCAGGGACACAACAGGAACTTTTACTGAATTAAAACAGGAGTGGAATGACTTAAGCAAGAAAATTGCAACTGTATAAGCAGCACTAAGATATCTGGCTAGTGGTATGCATTAATATCATGTTTTAAACATGTAAGGAATAAGTACATGCACTGTGTAAAGTGTTAACCCCCCATTAGAAACTACAGAGGCAGCAGGGGAACAACACCTTTTTCAGAAGTTCTCTCTTCAGTACCTAAAATCCAGGAAAGGATATAGCATCTGAAACTCATGAATAAAGGTTAACTCCCAACAGTTGCAAATGGAAGGTTTCAGGTTCTCCTGCTTCACTTTCACAGGCCTTGAAGGCTCTGATTTAAACACAAGAACCACAGCTAATGATGACCAAATGTGAGGTGCTGCCTGAAATGACACATGTACAGTTTTAGTTCCTTTTGCACTAAGAAATGTGAGATTTTAGTGGGGTTATTGTAAAATGAAATTATATCATAGCTTTGAGGTCTGAAAGTTTCCTACCATTTGTCAGTTTAATAAACTGAAGATTTTAATAGAGATCTTTTAACAACACATGCTGTACTCTGAACGTGTGAATATTTCCTAACTAGCCAAGTTTACATACAGCTAACACAGGAAACTCATAGGTTTCTTTGTAACCTGGCAGTGAAATTTAGCTATAACTGAAAAATATTAATAAAAAATAATCTTCAGGACATCTGCTTCACACACTGAAAGCGGTCATGCTTTAGAAGAAAAGAAATACCTTAAATTAGGTGTCTAATTCCTCATTTAGGATGAGTAATTCTTCAAAGACTCCAAGTGTCCACAAATCCCGAGACAGTTTGTTGGCTGTCTCACATTCTTGAAGGCAAACCTTTTCATTCAGAAGCCTCACTATAAAATAGAAGTCTAATTTTAGGTTGCATTAAGGGCATCTCAGTACCCTTCTTGGTACCGAAAGGGAAACATGAAAGAAAACAATGCAAAAAAAGGGCAGCTAAAGATTCCAAATGCATAATTTAAGAAAAGACTCCACCCACTTTCATAGATCTGTTGTTAGTGCACATCTCAGCTAATGCAATGATAACCCGTAAGATATATGCTATACAAATATATGCTTTCCCCCTCTTACAACCCAGCCTCTACAATGTGGACAGTAGATACCCACCAAGGGGGAAAATATTGGAATTTGACCAGAATTTTAAATTTCTAAAGAAAACTGTGTGTAAGAAACAGTACAAAACAATCCTGAACTTCACATATTAAAGCCATTTTCCTCTTTGACCCACCATGAAGAAAGAGAACACTGCTGCAGCATGAGGAGGTTCAAAGGGGCCCCAGCATAGTGCACTAACATACATAAAGAGGCGGTGACTGGTCATTAACAACTCTCAGCATTTATGAAGTAATCAAGAACAGAAGTAATATTGCTAGCTCTGTTTCACTGGTCGAAGCCTCAGGTGCAGAGAGGTTACACCGTTTATCTGCCCCAGAGCCTTCGCCTGCAGCTGAAGCATGCTCAAGTCCAGCAAGGCTGAGCGTGCTGGTAGCAGCTTGTCTCTGTGTGGGTGCTGCCTGAAACACACTGTCAGCTGTATCACAAATGAAAAAAGAAAAAATCATAATCCAGGGAAAAAGCCTGAAAAAACTCAGCCCAGGAACTGGTTGAAATAGACGCTTCAAATGGAAGCTGTTGGAACAAATTGCTTGGTAGCTATTGCTAGCAACAACAACAACTTTTTTGGTAAGTTATACGAGGAGGGACAACAGTATGATTTATTGACATTTATGTTTTATACATAAAAGTATGTAATTTAAATATTTTTTGTATTTTTATTGTCTGAGACACTTAAGATATATAACCTATTTTTTCAGATCACATCAGCACTAAGAAAACATATTTCAAAATTTTATGGAGTAATCAAGCTGGGATCTATGAGTTATCAACAAAATGTCAGCTGAAGCAAATCCATCAGAGCTTTGAAATATGCTTGGTATTTAGCTGGGTGAACCAAGTGTCTCTGAAAAAAAAATATCATTCAGTTTGCAATCAGGGTTCTTTGTGATGAAAGAGAATTTTCTTTTCAATTCTCTTGGAAATTTGGAATTGCACTATTTTTTTCCTGGACAAGCATTGCAACTAACACACCCCTGGTTTTGCTCACAGTGTAATCAGTAAGTAGGTAAGCAGAAACAGCAAGCACAAGTACTTTTGTTTTGGTCACCCTCCATCATCAAAACATTGAAGTTCAGGTGAATTTCTGCCCTCTGCATTTAGAGACATTTGGGCATCTTGGCATCTAACATCTTGGAAAATATGTACATCTGCCACTGTCAAGGACATGCTGGCTGTAGGAAATAACACCAATGAACATACTGGAAGGTGGAAATAGAATTTCTCTCAGAACAAGAGGTGAATGGCGAAGGAGATATGACCAAGCATGGAAGTATCTGGGATTTGCCTTAGAGAAGATTCCATGTAGCTGAAATTCAGACTAAGTAAATAAGTCTATATACTTTGGCCGTGAGATTTTACATCTCCGAGGCTCCTCTGTTATCTATGATAGGGTTATACTAACCACCATGTGCTTAGAAAACATGCATTTGCCTAGACCCTCTTTGCCAAACAGAAAACTCGACTAGAGCTTATCAGCTCCCGTTGCTGCCCTTATCCAATATTATTGATTTGTTTCATCCCACAGCTTTCTCCTAGACTACTAAGCAATCATCCCAGTTACATTTTCCAGCAAGGTTTCAAGGCTGTTTTTTAACCACCTTTGCTGCCTCTTAACATTGTGAGTCTCTGGTTTAATTTTCATATTTCTAGTGCTGACTGCCATTAGAGATGATTAGTCCCTCGGCACAGGTCTCCTAAGGGAGGGAGACTGGTGCTGAAATGGAGGACGGGTGCAGGTCTTGTCACAGCCCTGTCTCTCTTTGCATCCTCTGCCTGGTTTTGCTCCATGGCCCAAACCTGTGGGAAGGGAAAAGCTATCTCACAGCCTGGTCAGCAGGACAGGGGCCAAAACAGTGATCTCAGGGTGGGAAAAGTGGCAGTGAACACCCTCTGGCTGATGACCAGATCAGACCAACCTCTTCCTATACCTTGCTCCATGCTCTGGGCACAGGGTAGGAGCAGGTGATGAACATCTGTTCCTCCAGGCACTGTGTTTTAAAAAATTGTCATCAGTGACTGCATTTTGTGTTGGACACTGTCACTGTGAGCAAGGGATGTCCAGAGGATGTCCACCCAGCCAGGCTCCTCCTCACCATCTGCCATCCTGTTCAGACACCCAGCGCAGGAACAGTCAGCTTAGCAAAGGAGGCATCACGATTTGAGATGGGCAGCTGGAAGAAGAGCTGGGTAATTTTGATGTTGTACTCAGAGTCTCATATCCCACTAAGCCCCATTTAAAGTGTGCAAGTGATTTTTTTAAAGCCGGTCCTACATATAGTGTTTCATATTTAATGGTTCTCTTGCTAAATTTCCAGAAGAAATATGATCCTCACTTGAAAAGGGAGAGATTTCAGATATACCAGGAAAGGACTTGCTTTTTCAAGCCTCTTAAAGGCCGCTGTGCCGTCCAAGCACAGGCTTTGGCAGAAGTCTGAGTGTGGTGGTAAAACTGCCCAATCCAGAATTTTTTTCTCTAATGGAAAATGATGGAAAGTCCTGCTTTAACAGAATTCAGACACTGGCTCTTGGAAACAGGCTTTGGTAACCAAAATAAAAGGATCTCAGAAACTTTAATGGCCTCTCTCACTAAAGCCTGGCCAAGTACTTACATTTAATAATTGAAGCTATCAGTTTACTTTAACACAATGGATCTAAATCTACTCTCCAATACAGACAAAATCCCCTTGGCTTCACTGTCCGCAGCTGGAATTGGGAATTTGTAGAAAATGTGACGTAGTGCTGTTAACGAAAGTAATTTTGTCATTATGGTCAGAAGATGAAGTGGCAGATGATAATCCTCACATCCAGGCACCAATGTGGTGTTTATAGGTGTCAATGAAACTATTGTGACCTCAGGTAGGAGGACTAACATGGTCCCCCCCGTAGCTGAATGAGCTACATGCAAAGAGCTCACAACTATTTCCAGCTGTTCCCATGAGACCCAGCGAGCTTTCTGAGACATGAGATAGACTTCACCATAGGCCAAACATGTCCTACTAGATAAACTCAGAATTTGGCCCAGGGAAGTTTGGATCTTGATCCCCAACATTTTAGAGAACATCTCTACTGTTGTGTTACAAAATTTAAAATGTTTGTATTTTCTAGTTGAAGGAAAATATGTAACTTTTCATTAGAACAGCTGTTTCGTATCATCTTTAGAGAGAAACATTACAACTCGAGCATGTATTACACTTACAGCAAACTGAATCACTGAATGCACTGGGCTATATAAAAGGGTCTGCAGTACCGTGGCCTGGTGAGAAGTACAGAAGATGTGTTCTGTTGAAGAACTCCTTACACTGTATTTAAATTACACCTTCAAAAATATTTGTTTCCAAATTAAAATACACATGCATATATCTTAAGCCTTCACTTACTCTGCTAAGCCTCACTTGCTTAGCCCCCAAATGTGTGAAGACCACCACTGGCTTCAGGAAAAAAATACGACAATGAAATTTACTGGAATATAAAAAGTTCCTCTGTCTACTAAAACAGGAGGATTGGAACAAGCACACAAAAACGAGATGTGGATCCATCCATTCTTTCCAGCCATAGACAGCTGTCTGTTGAATTAATGCTCGTTTTACTTATGCATTAACTAGCTTTATACAATCTTTCTTTGAAGTTTGTGGAGCATCAATATGTGACATACTGTAAATTTGGTAGATGGGAGGCTTCTCTATATCTGTGATAGCTAAGAGGTTAAAGTAAAGCAGAGATAGCAGTTTTAAGCTTCAGAAGAAGCAATGAATAGTTCTGGAGGAATATCACACTCTTATCAGATTGGCTTTTTCTCACAAAAATCACCAGACATTCTCTCCCTCTGATATGCAGTTTTCTGGTTTTCTGCACAGCCTGGCAGTGTGATTCACTTACTGGATTACCACAAAATAAAATGCACTATTTTGTGTTAAGTGTGTGGTAACTACATGGTAGATGTATTGGAACCCACGGCTGCTATTACACAGTAACTTGCGGTATCAGTACAATATTGGTCTATGAGATAATAGCAGGGAGCAAAGAGCTGCCTTGCAAGGAGGCTTGGACAAATACAGCAGTCTGACTGGTTGCTTAAGATTTCAGCCCATGTCGGTACCAGTCTATCAGCACTAGATCAATACTGTTGGCAGCTGTGCAATTGCTTCACTTTATTTTCAAATACTGCAAAGGTAAAAGAAGATTATAAAATGATTGTGTCCCAATTTAAATCAGGGTTACTTGTGACCCACCTGGGAATTGCCCAGGCTCTTGTTAAGCTTAAAAGTGCATCAAGGAGAGCATATAATTTTTGTTCACACTGAGGACAGTTCATGTTCTGGCATCAGAGAAATTGATTAAGTTTAACCACCTAATGATGAACTATAAAAAGGCAAAGGAAAATAAGCATGGAAAAAGAAGATAAGCAGCAAAAGAAGAAGAGACCAGATCTTTGTCCAGTGTAAACCAACAGTAGACCTAAGGATTCATGTGGAATTACGCTGCATCACCCTTGCAGGCCCACTGTGTTTAACCACTTTCATTTGGGACTAGTTACATTTGTAGAAACCTGAAAGATTAACCTGCTGTTCCTATAATTATTCTTGAAAGGATTTACTGTTCCTGTTAGTAACTCAACTTTTAATAACAGAAATAAAAGGGTTATCTTTACTAAACCACAAAAATGAAAGTTATGCAATATTATGATTCCACTTCAGGCAAACAAGGACTTTGAAATAAGGCAGTGCGTACCCATCACTGAAGTTAACACCAGATTTTCACAGGAGCTGGCTTGTTAAAAAGAAAGGAATTTCCACCCTGCAGAGAATTACATCATTTTGACAATCGTTACTGCACTGGAACAACACGAGCTTTTTCCCCATCCCTCTCTCCCTCTCACTTGTCTCTGTGTTTAATGTAAATAGAAATGTTCTCAAATATTAAAACCATTAAAAAAACCACAACCCACATAATTTTGTTTCCATGCGTTCAAGGGGGAACTACATCTTCTTGAATGGTTACAGTGCCACGTGGGACTTCCTGCTCCAGTGCTTCATGTTCCTGTTTTCATTCATGAAAGAGGCACATTATGGACAAGTGACATGATACTGATCAAAGAAGTCCCACGATTGCTGGCCAAACTGGGCCACTGACAGAAATGCAGTTGTATTTCTCAGCACAATGGTGGGTTCTGATACCTTTTTCACACAAAGCTGCAGTTTATCCCACGGAGAGTCCTACTGTGACCAATGGATCTAATTATGCAGAAAGGCTGGGGCTCATCTAATTTTAGCTTTCCTAAAAGCTAGTCTTCTAGCCTCACTCTGTAATCAGTGAAAAGAGATGGATACCTTCAGAGAGTGGTTTAGTTACAGTTGAGACAGATTAAAGTGTCAGATGCAGAGTGCCAGGATCTGGTCCAGAGACATTTATCTGCAGTGCTATTGCTAGCACAGAGGGCAGTAAATATCATGAACAGCCCCAGTACCTGCAGCCAGACTGCCCCACAGTACAGACAGATGCAAACTGCTGCCAGAGAGAAATCATAATAGGAATCTCTATGACCCTGCACTTAAATAAATTCACTTGTCCTTCGATTTATCTAAGGTTTCATAAAAACAGAAACTGATTCAACACAGCCTGGGACAAGCTGCTTCCCACAGTCTGCCCTGCATGCAGTTCTGCAGGAAACAAGCACACAGAGAATTTCAGGGAGACAGCAGGCTTCCAGGACTGCCAAGCACAATGTTTGGTCCTCCTCTGCAATCGATGGAGAGAAGAATCAGTCTACTTCAGAGGATAGTTCAGAAAAACTAGCCAGCTAGCTGAAGTGCTTAGAGCTGATGTGGAAGTTTCATGCAATATGTAAACACTAATGTGGCAGGTGGCTTGGAAATGCAAGTAGAGACATAACTATTCAGAAAACAGTATTCCTAATAGAAACTGTTTTGATGTAAAGCATGGATATGCTGATTTATGTCAAAGAGAAAGACTCTTTATGTAGGAAGAAGGATGGCTGTAGTGAACTCAACTTCTTGCACCATACCTGTTGAGGTCTGTTAAAATGCTTCATAGGAACCAATATCATAAAATAAAAGAGGATTACAGTAACTAACATTGCTATCTCAATGAGATTTTTCCAAAAGGTAGTATAAACAGGATGTGTAGATTAAATCCTAGAAACAAAAGATACTATTTTCTTGGGTTGTTAAGACTGAAGTGCAATGCAAAAGGACTAAATTAACTTATTATTATTACACAAAGTCCTAATAAAAAACTGGAAACATATATATATATATGTGTGTGTGTGTGTATATAAATATCCCTCCAAATGGTTTTGTGTTTTTATGATCCATCAAATTACTCCCACTATGAAATAAAATTTAAAAAATGAAAACTCTAAGAGCCTGAAGGAGCTACCAAAGTTTCCCAAATGATTAATTAACACCTTCTCCCTCTCTTTTCTGCTGTGCAATTGAATCACATTTATTTTACATAAACCTCGGTCTCTTAGTTTTTCTAACCTTACAAATAGACTAGCCCTGGATAAGCTTTTTTTTTCCCCCTTCTGTCCCCTCAAAACATAATTAATTCCATTCTCCCTATCATAATCTTTCTCTGAAACTCTTGTTGCTGATTACCAGAGAAAGAAACAGAAAACAGTACTATAAAAATAATGACTAAAAAAACTCCAGATTTTTTCCTCTTTTTTTTTCTGTTCTTTTTTCTTGACGATGGCAACACAGGGGTGACATAACCTGGTTTCCTTCTTGTGAGAAGAGAACATGAATGCACATGCATGCTTACACTTGGCCACCTCTGGGTGTCAAATATCTATCTGTTCCCACAGCAAAAAGAAAATGATCCACAATCTGTACAGCTACTTCTTGTTGTCATGTAGTTAAGCTAAATAATCGCTAAAGATAAGCATCACTTATCTCCACACTTCAAGTAGGGAAGTAAATTTGATTCCACATCAAGACACATCCAAGCACCAAGATGCAAAATCACTTGAATAAATTGCCAGAATTAAGTTTAAAAACTACTTAGATTCCCCATGTTGCTCACATTGTCCCAAAAATTCAAACTACTATTTACCAAAAGTCTTCTACATGTCCATCCTAAACTTTCTTTATGGTCCTTTTTGGTCTTCTGCCAGTACTGGCTTGTGGTTAAAAGCGTCCTTTTAATCTCCTTACCCCTTACTTTTCCAACACCAGCAACCATTGCATCCTCCCTGCCTCTGTTACCCAGCTGGGCTGGCCTAGGACATATCTGCACGATGGGGACAGGCTGGGCCCTCTCACAGCACGTGTGGACTCCAGCCCAAAAGTACAGTGGAAATCCCCCATCCCTGATCTGTGGGGTTTGTCCACATTCTGCAGACAGTACCCCCACAACAGCCCTGCACATTGCTTAAGCTAAAAAGCCTCATCAAGGTCTCTGCATTTTATTCGGCTGTGAAGTGTTGCTGTTCCCTAGATACTTGCTCGTCTTTATTCTCCCCTTTACCCTTCTCTGCACCCAGTGCAGTACAAACTAATTTTCCTTCAACATCAGTCACTGGATTCTGTCACCAATGCTATATGCAACAACACCAATGCTTCCCTGGGGTTGCTGGAATATTTCCTTGCATGTGGCAAAGCAGTTACATCCCTGGATATTTTTTTTAAGGGTTATATCACATTAGCAGCTCAAAGCCATTCTACAACTGGGTGTGATATAGGCAATTCCTGGGAATTGCTAGGGAGTGCCTAATTTTCACAGTGAAAAGTGACTGTACATCTGTTGCAACCTGTACTGTGGCAGAAAGGGCAGCCCAACTTCATTAACAGAGCAGAAAAAAATGAGAGAACTTTGTTCTCCACTGTAGACTTGAAAACACCACAGGTGAAGTTGTCTGCACCATCAGAGGCACACCCCAGGGGTGTTAAGGGAGGAGGAGCCAAAGCCTGAACACACCCAGATAGAGTTGCTGAAAGACACGTGTGCCGTTCAACATTTCCCCAGGCTCAAACACTCAAAACTGCACTTCAGTGTACAGCTCCCACATCAAGGATGTCAGGTGCTGGTGAACACTGGTGAACTTGCAACCAGTTACTGCACCACAGCATCCAAGTGCACCTGTAGTTCACGTTTCAAAGCAAGATGTGGGAACTACTCTGGTGCAGAAGGAGATGCCACCAAAGACACCGAGGGTGGGGTGAGCCACACAGCCCTGTGCATGTCAGAATTAATTTTGCCCTTTACCACAGATACGTTTTGAAAGCTTTAAAATGTATTCCTTGAGATTGCATTCAGTCTTCAAGTTTGTACAAAAGTTTGATGGGTGTTATCTTTCTTCATTTGCGGTTTAACTTACAGAATAAATAAATGTCAGTCATTGCTTCGTGAATTTCAGCCTCTCTTAGATGAGAAAATATTAACTGTTTTGGTTAAATATCATTCATTGAGCTGTCAGGAAAATTCCAGTATATTTGAAATATTCTATTACAGTGTACAGAGAAATGTAAATTATCTGTACAAAGAAATGTAAATTTCTATTACTTACAAAAGTGAAATAAAATGTGAGCATTTCTAGGAAATCTCTTCTTGCTTAATGAACAGCTGTTATCACACACATTTCAAAAAAAAGCAGAGAGCTCTCTTTTACTATAAAAGATGAAATAGATTTTTTCAATTAATGTTGTAAAAGAAGAGAACCAAGTAAACAATTTGCCAAGTCAAGCAGATACAACTATTTTTCATGTATAAGAGGTAACAATTTAAGCCAAAATAACACCTTCCCTTTTTTCAATGGAGAATGAAATGTTTTTCTCAAACATTTATGTCACTACCAAAAATGTAGTGGTTCAGAGAGAAATACTGTACAGTTTTCATTCATGTCAACAGCTTAAACTAAATATTTTAGAAAACCATGCTGCTATTTACATTTAAGCAAATTCCCCTTTGATTAAACCCATAATAAGGTGGGTTAGTGAGATGCCCATAATATACAAAGAAGGAAAAGCTTAAATGAAAGTTAAAAACCAAATCAAAATTAACATACTTACTTGCAACAAATCAGCAACTAAGGTTGTGCTATCCTCTTCATCTGTGACATCCATATCACTGTTCTCCAGACTTTGCAAAACATAACTATTAAAACCAACTGTCTTCTGCATCTCTGAGACATCTGTAGATCATGTTATCAGACTGAATAGCTCATGCATCCATGAAAAGTAGTCAAAATTCCCCAGTGACTTTTTCCTAAGATGAAAATGTACATGGTAAAGGCTTCCACAGGTAAACAAATACAAGCACTGGTTTTGAATAAGAATGAAAACACAAATTACACATGGAAACTGTAGACATTCCACTTGAATAAATAGTGCTTTGGACCATTTACTATCCAACATCCCAATATTAGTATAGCTAGTTATCTACATGTAATGGGATAGAACATCAGGATTGCATAAGTCAAGCAAAGAGAAAAGATTGCAATGCTCTCTTTAAAAAGGGTTTCCATGGAAAATGCAAGAAACAATTTCCTCATAAAGTGACGTGCTGGAAAGAAGCTGGAAACACTATACATTAATAGAATATATAATAAAGTACCAGCATCCCTGTAGCTTTAAAGATAAAAAGGTTCAGAAATTGAGAACTCATGTTTTGATAAAACCTGTAGAATTTAGGAGGTGATGGATCTTACCAAAGCAATAAAGAATTTCACATATATCTAAAACAGTCATGATTTTGCAGTCAGAAACAACTGTGTAAGAGCTGTACATGGAGGAGGCAAAGCAAAGACGTTAGTAGTACAATTCCAGATTTTTGAGAAAAAAAAATCATTTGTTGTACTAATTTAGCATGTACTTTTTTTCATTACAAGTAGCATATTCTACTTCAGTAGTAACTTTGCTGACTTCATGATATGAATTATTTTTCCCTGTGAGTGTACCAGCCTGTAACTCCTTGAAAGATTTATAATAAGAACACTTTCCTTGCAGAGTAAGAAGACAATGCAGCCATTTCTCATTGTCTCCTTGCAAGGACAAATCTGTCCCTCATTTTTCTTGGCATGCGAGAGCTGGTAATGTCACTGCTCTCTGCTGTTGCCTCTTCTTTCTCCTTCTTTCCTCAACGACAATCACTCTGCTTGGAGAGAAACAGAGTTAACTAAAAAGTGGAATCTTGGATAAGTGAACAGGTGAGAAATGGTAAAAGCTCAGACCCTTTGGTCATATGTGCACAAAAATCTGTGCCCTTGCTCTGTTTGTTTTAGTAGAAGAGAAATAGCCTTACTGAGCTTCAACCAGCTTTGGACCTAGATCATGTACTGTAATTGTTTTAATGCTCACACTTTTGCATAAACGTCAGATGAAGAACACTATCTCAATATTCTAAGTGAGCACTTTGTTCCTTGCACCCCAACAGCAGTTGGCCCTGCTTTGAGTGTGGAGTTGGAGTAGATAGCCTGCAGAGATCCCTGCTAACCTGAATTATTTCATGGTTCTATGATTGTTTAAAAAACAAAAAAAGGCAAAATTATATATTTATTTTTGAGTGTGCTAGCTGGCCCAGGATGAGGTACTATTTTATTGTTTCAATGTTGTGTTGTATTTTGTGTACAGCTATGTCCAGATTTGCTTGTTTCTACTATGTTTGCTATCACGTTTTCTTAGAATAACGTAGCACTGTGCATTGGTTACCTCAGCTGCCACATAAGGGATAACATGTCTACTTACATGAGGACATCCCAATCCACACGATGGACCATTTCCACAAAGAGTTTAGATCTATCCTGTTTTGGTGAGTGAGACCATTATGTTGTATGGACACAAGATTTGCCATGTTATTTGACGCTTTTCCAGTGTTGATGTGGGGTGAGAATCTCTGCATTTGCCATAGAATAAGAAAAAAAAAAAAAAAAAGAGAGACAAAGCAAAGCAAATCAGACACAGAGCAGTAGAAGGTTAGAAGTCTTTTCTGGTGGGTAGGTTGTGGAATACAAAGATTAAAGCGGCTCTTATTACTTTTTTGCTGGAATTGTTGTAGGAAGACTGTTAAGAGGAGCGATTAGTGGGAACAAATCTGAATGAATAACAAGTCTCCATTTGTTAAACAAGTGCCATGGAATATTTTGGATTAATATTCCAACTCTGTGGAAAACAAATGAAGAATATGGTACAAAGGATTCACTTAGTTTTGGAGGAACATATGTAATTGGGAGAGACACTAGGAAAAGAAGTGATTCAGCGGATATAGTGAGCAGGAAAAATGTTCATATATGGAAAGGAAATGGAAGCAGAGGGCAAGAGCAAGGAAAAAACACCAAGCCAGGCATTTAATCATAGAAGGTTATCAGATTTGTCAAGCATGACCTCCCTTTGGTGAATCCATGCTGACTACTCCCGATTAATTTCCTGTCCCTCAGGTTCGTGGAAATGGTTTCCAGGATAAATTTCTCCATTGCCTTCCCAGGTACTGAGGTGAGGCTGACCAGCCTGTTTTCTCTGGGTCCTCATTCATGCCCTTCATGAAGACAGGAGTGACATTTTCTTTCCTCCACCCCTCAGGCATCAATCCCAGTTGTCGTGATCATTGAAAGATTACAAAGAGCAGTCTCATGATGACATCAACCAGGTCCCTCAGTACTTCTGGGACCATGGACTTATGTACATCCAGTTTAAGTATTCCCTGACCCGATGACCTTCCACAAAGGGTAAATTTTCTTTCCTCCTGGTTATCCCCCTGGTCTCTGGGCCCTCGGATTTATAAAGGATTCATTAGTCTTGCTTGCAAAGGCTGATGTGAAGACAGCATTCAGTATCTCAGCCTTTTCCATGTCCTGTAGCAACAGGTTCCCCACCTCATTCAGTAGCAGTCTCACGTTTTTACCAGTCTTCCTTTTGTCACCTGTGTACTTACAGTATCCCATCTTATTACCCTTGACATTCCTCATCACTTTCAATTCCATTTGGGCTTCGTCTTTCCAAACACTGTATTTGCATGCTCAGAGAGTATCTCTTCAATCCTCCCAGGTTACCTGTCCCTGCTTCCACCTTCTCTGCTCTTCCTTCTTATCTTTGAATTTTGCCGGGAGCTCCTTGTTCATCCATATGGGCCTCCTGGTATTTTTGCCTGACATCCTGCTTGTTAGGATGGACTGCTATTCAATTGATTCATGCTTAGTGATATAGGATGGCCTTTTTAGGGAGATAAATCTGTAATCATAATATGTTCAGCTGTGAGATAAAGTAATAAAGATGCACGTTTAATTGTTCTGCATATATGATCTGTAAAACCTTAAGAGGTAACAAATCACAAATATTTCATACTGTTTTAAAAGAGGTAAATGAAAAACCTGAATTTTCATTCTGCAAGAGGTAGTGCAACTTTTTAATTCAAAACTTGAAGGGATGACTAAATATATTGTGTGTGTGCCTGAAACTTTTGTGACTATTTTAACTCGGAAACTCTCTGCAGTATCACGTCTCATGGGAACTGTACTTTGGGTGAACTATACCCAGACTCTTAGCAGCCTGTAATCCAAGGCCTTGTTTTATACAGCACAGCTGTGTGATCTTGGCACAGTTTTACCGAGAAAATTGTTGCTAAGGTGTGAGAACATGCGTGAACCAAAGTTGTGCAAGATAAGCAAAGTGAAAACCTAGACAGAGGGTATTTGTTGAAATCATGATGATTAGCAGTTTGCAGATTCAAGAGGATAAATGCTGTCACTAAAAGCTGTAAAACCTCAAGAGAAAAAAAAAAAAAAAAAAAAAAAACAAAAAAAAAAAAACCAAAAAAAAACCCAAAAAAAAAACCAAAAAAGAAAAGCAGAGGATGGAATGGAGAAATTCACTACCTCTGTGGATCAGCTGTCCAGCCTCCCTGCCACTGCCATGCCATGGACATCTCATGGGTAAGCTGAGCACATTAGTGCTCAGCATAGTAGCTGAACAGCGCAGCTATCTGCTCTGCACATTGCCCAATAAATAATTACTTGGTGTTCCCAGGTTGTGTGTATCCTCCTTATAGAGGCTGCACAGAGAAAGATGCCTGAATGCTACAAACGTTTGTCACTATCCAGTCCCTTGATGTGAGTCTTCTCTCTGATGTCTGCAGGTGGATTTCAGGAGGAGAAACCTCTCAAAGGAAGGAAATCCATGCTGCAGGGGAAAATAGTAAAATCTTTAATTCTTAGCTCCTATCATATGGTTTAGCACAGTGGGGTGATGCAGACTATGTCAGAATGAATCACTTCCAGTCTGAGGAGCCAATCCAAAAGATTCAAGTTTTGTCTTTCAATTGTCCCACTGGGGAACAGACAGCAATAATAAAAATAAAATTTTTGCACATGAAAAACCAATTTCACTGATGCTACATGTTCAATGAGGAAAAATCTTGAAAAATATCAGATCATCTCTAATTTCAGTTTCAGCTCATAAATCCTTTCAAAAGCCTCTTTTTCTTCTTGTAACAGCAATGTGAAAATTTTCAGGAAGTGGTGAGAAAGTTATCGAGCTGTAACAATGTTACAGTTGAGAGAGATTTAGCATGATCCAAATAAATGTATCTATTCTAGCAAAGAACTGTGCTTGTTAAATCATTTTGAAACTAGTATACAAACAAGTCACAAGTAAGTACTGTGCCACTCTGTACAGCTTCTATACAAGATTGAAGGTACACTGGAAAGATCATATCCCTGAAGTAGCAGTAGATCAGAATCAGTCCCCATCACCTTCTAATGAGCTCTTCTGCAGCCCCAGCCTTTCCTGCTGGAGGAAGCTGTACTCTGCAGTTTACCTCAAGTGAAAGGCCAGCCTTGCAAAATCCAGGTGCTGACGGAGTCCCAACTAGCCTCCACCAGCAGCATGGGATTTCTCCTGCACGGGGCTCCATGACATAACTGTACAAGGCCACCCTGTGCAAAGTACAAAAAAGATGTTTTGTAAAGCTGAAATAAGTGGGCACAGCAGGTGGAAAAAAAAAAAAAGTTAGCTTATTGCTGAGACTTGAGTAAGGCATTTTGTGAGTCATTACCTCAGAAAGATTTTATTGGGGTTCTGGGAAATGAGGAACCAGGGACTCATTTTTGAGGCTTTCAGAGCTGCAGGTGAAATGCTGCCTTCAATAGCTGGATTAATGAAAGACCAAACTGGAGGATGGCACACTAAAACATAACTTGCTAAACTAGTAGATTAGTCTTTATATTGGTAAAGCAGTGCCCCAGGGAAATCTGACATTCTTTCACTTTCTATGAATGAATTACATCATTCATGTCAGAAGCTAATACTCAGTTAAACATTTTACTGAATGTACTTTTCTGATCCTGTGCTCATGAACAAAAGTCACTTGTTATAAGAAATATCAAAGATGCATTAACAGCTTTTTTTTTTTTAACTCATGAGTAATTTTAAACATCAAACACTTCCTCATTAAATCTCTTTCATAATCTCAAGAGATGGGGTGGAGAGTGCAGAAGATTAAAATCACCTTGTTGCACAAAGCATACTGCAATCTTGCATTATCGGTACCTACAGTACAGGCTGGATAACTCATATAAGCAGTCCACACACAGGGCACTAAGTTTTGCTCACAGCAGAAACCAGAGAAGGGAGAGAGAGAGGCTCTTTCTCTGAGACAGTGTTATACTGAGGCAGCAATGACTATCTGGAGAATCGTTAGTCCTTGAGCCCATGATAGTTCAATTTGAACTGAATTTCCAATTTCAGAATTTCAAAGAGAAATTTATTTCTGTACTGCTGAGCAAAGGGGAGCAGTGGCAGTCCTCTTTGCCCTGTACATCAGCCTTGGCCTTCTTCCAGGTCAATGAGGCAATGCATCATCCTCTGAATTCAGCCTTAGAACTGGGGGCATTTAGTGAAGCTGACGTGTGAGGCAGTTCTCTGGAGACAATGTATGAGCACTACCAAAGCAACAGAAAAAAGGTACCAGCAAATCTTTCTACAAGTTCTGCTGCCTTAATGCTGGATAGGGACATCGAAGGCTAAACTGAAAAGAATTTCTATGAGAATAGCAAAAGACATTTTCAGTGCACTAGGTCTTCTCCCTGTCAAATTTGAAGGTCCTCCTCCAAATACTAGAGGTACCAGAGTGTTACTTTCACAGAAGTGGAAGAGCCCCTGTTTCTCTGGCCTATTAAATGGTTAAATCTTTGCCATCAAAACATTCAGCCTAAGACAAAGAACAATCATGGATAGTTTCAGCTCAACCCGTTAATGTTTGGCAAAGACATAACTAGCTTATAACAGAGGCTTGTAATTAGAGCGGGTCGGGACATTCTCAACTAAATGAAATTTCATCGAAATATGCTGTTTCATCCAAGCCAAAATATTTTTCAGAGACATATCTATTTCCACAAAGCTTTTGTTGGGAAAGCTGAGAGAGAAAGCATGCTCACTCACTATATACTGAAGATTAGGTCACTACTTTGGGATGTGAAAGAATCAAGTTCAGGGTCTGACTCACAGTGATCTGCAATAAAAATCTGTGCTGTGCATCAGGAANCTCAAAATTTAAACAGAATACTTTGTGCAACCATCATAATAGATTCAGAAATAATTCAGCAGTGTACTCACAAAAATATTGTACCCAATTTTTTGTGCAGGTTGTCAATAGTGTTAAAGTGGTGGCTACTGGCAAAACAGAAGAGCAAATTAGCTTCTCCATGTACACAAGTTCCCGAGACTCTGCACAGAACAGAACATGGCAGGGTATATACAGAAGACCAGAAAAAGCCACAATTAAGAGCACTGTAAATGTAGAGGGGGAGCAAACCCTGCAAACTCTTATCAGTAAGTGCAGCTCTGCACTTGAACACATTAATAATTTTTTTTTAAATAACAGTCCATAAAAAAGGGGAAGAAAAAATAATATTAGCAGGTGAAAAATCCTTTTTTATTCTTATATTTTTCACGGTTTCAACATGTACTTGAATTAGGGGATAATAAGAGAAAATATGTTTGCAATTAAATTCTATTTCATACTGCAGTAGGTCCTTCCATCAGTTACAGTGAGGTTTGAGGCCTACAAGTTCTGTCTAAATAAAGAAGGAGAGATCAGAACTTCTCCTTTCTAAAGGGGGAAGCAGGAAGTCATTGCACTGCTGATTTGAGCTGATATGAACCTTTGCTTTCATGCACTGTCACAGTGTCTTTAGCTTGTGCAAATATTTTGTTTCCTAAAACATCATGTTTGGTGCACATCAGGTGCACATCAGCTTTTTTTATTTAAGATCATCCAAAGGCTTTTTGACTTGACTTTGACTTGAATAATGGGCTTATAACATTCACTGCTCTACTATGTTATTGCATATGTCAGTAGAAAGGAGTCACTTGATACAGAAGACTGGGATCAACCTTAGATAATTTCA
>VZTO01004563.1:12590-27663 GCA_013400615.1 Syrrhaptes paradoxus | reverse complement strand
ATTCTGTGATTCTGTGAACTGTAGCAGTAAAATAAAGTGTTTCTGTTGGAATTGCTTTCAGGGTAAGTGTTCAGTATTCAAATACTTTGTATTTACCGTAACAAGTCATTCACTTATTCATTCATTCATACATTTATGAAAGGGCTTTGCTATTCAATATTTATTATGAGCTCCCTTGGCTCACTTTCCAGTTTTATAAAGGACTCTCATGAGAGGCTTCAATGATAGCAAATACCGCAAAATGCAAGGGAGCCATTTCTTGTGTTGCCCTCACTGGAAGTGAAAGCCCTTTATAACAGGTAAGGATAGAAGCAGGTAAAGCTTTATTCGCATCAAACAAAACACTAAAACATGTTTTCCACATCCTCAGCAGATGGTAATGGAATTGTCATTTGGATGTTTTTTTTTTTAATAAATATAGCAGGGTATTTATTGAATTTTCAGAATCAGCACCTAATTTGTCATTTTTTTCTCCATACTCAGCTAAAACAATGTTGAGCTTTCTTAGTTGAAAATAATGTTGGGTCTTGCAGCCCAGACTTAAATCAGATGTTTCTATATGTGGCTTTGGATGGATGCCTACAATCCCATATTCTTCTAAGTGAATTTCCCTTAACCATAGACTGGTATGGCCTGCAGCATTATGGAAATATTTCTCCTTTTTTTGCATATTAAGAGAGCTTTTAGAGCCAGTGTTACTCCCATGGGGTCTTTGCCTGTGCCTCTTTAAAGAGAATGTTTCTTGGACCATTCTGGAGCACCCCTCCCAACTTAATTGTATTGTGAACCCAAGAGAAATGCTACCTCTGATAGTTTCTGTCAGAGAAGCTAATGAGATTGTTTGGATTGAAATTGTAAGAGGTGTTAACTGGCCTGTCTAGGAGCATTGCTGGAATTGAAGGGTGCTCACACAGTCATTTTCCTGGGAGCAGAGCATTTTTCTGCACTTCATCACCATGTTCTCTGAAGGTTGCTCTCCAGTCTTAACAGGTACCAATGTTCAGTGAGGCAGGAGAGAAAGAAGTGCAAAACTGCATTTCCAGCTTATAATTAAGTGTATATCCGGTATGTGTTATCCTCACACTACAAATAAGCTACACTGCAGCAAGTGGCAAGAAGCCTTAAGAAAATCACCATTAACAAGGTCATGGTGTCTAGCATTGGTTTTGTGTTTGGTATATGGAATAAAGCCCTGAATGAATCAGTGATCAATACTATTTTCTCTAATTTTCTTAGATGTGAGACTGAGCTATAACTACTCAGAGTGAGTTCCCCTCGTATCATTATTTTATGTCTTTGTTTACCAATTGCTCTAACAATCTGTAAAAGATTAGTCAGTGGAACAGGAGCTGTAACCAAGATATCACTCTCCTAATTAGGTCTGCTGGCTGTCATACAGTGCAGGCATTACTGCACCTAGTTATCCTAGATTAATCTTGGAGTGTCTTCAATAAGACAAATTGAGAATACTTCTCCAGCGTAAAGTGTAGCCAGAGAGTTAGTGCACTTGTCTGGGAAGCACAAGACCAGCATTTAAATCCTTGTTCCACAGCCTTAAGAGGGAATTTACACCAGGGCTTGGTTCATGACCTAGATGTCATTAGTCCTATGGAGTGTGTTGACGTTTCCATGTTCATTGGGCCTTTTCTTTCCAAATTTTTGCTGCTGTTATTCAAATGCATGAAATTGAAATAAAACCGGGCTTGAGGCAGGAGGGGGGAGGATTGGCTAATCTGCTCTTTCTAATGTGTTTTTTTTAATATTAACCTAGAATATTCTTAACTACAGGTGAACTTTAAAAATAATTTATTCACATAGTTGTATTTTGCAGGGTTTCAAAGTGTCTGTTTTCGCATTGCTGAAAGGGAAATATTATATCAGCCCAAGTTAACTGAACATTTGCTGGAGGTTTATCTGAAAGGTTGATGAACCTTAGCCACTTTGTCAAAAAACTTGTCTTGGTTTTCACACCATTTGACACCGGTAGACTTGTACGTGTTTGGAGCAGAAAAAAAAAGTTTCACCCCTATGCCCTGGTGTATTAACTGTATTAACTAACTTACTCTGTAAACAAGGGTGCTTGTAGGTGATCCCTAAATAATCCAACACAGAATACTCATTAAGTGAAAAAGTGGTAACTTAAAATGTGTGTTTTGAAGGCTTAAACACTTACAGATATTAATGTAAAAAAGCCTATGCAAATTCAATCCTGCAGAGTGTTACAGAGTATTAATGTAATGCTTACATTATTCAAATTGCAAATTCAGTATTAGGTTTATTTAATAAATTATCTGCATCATCAAAAGCAACAGAGATTGCAGCAAATGCACAGGTGAAGCAAAGTCTTGCATAGAGATGTCATGAGGTGCTGAGACCTGTGACAGGGGGAGGTCTCAGGGAGCTGCAATGCATGAGCAATGAATGTCAAGCAACACAGTCAGCCTGGCTCACCCAGAATCATTCTTCTGAACTCAATTTCAGAATCGAAATTGGATAGAAAAATTGGGCACACTTATCAAGTCAGCACTGAACACCACCACAGTTTTCTGATGTCCGTTGTAAACAGCATTACAAGAAACTAGTGAAAGAAAAAGTATTAGAAAATCATAACCATGACTTTGTCTTTTATTCAGGTTTTATGTCAGATTATAAACAACTGATTGAAAGGCTTCTTTGTGCAGAAAATCACCTTCTTTGCATGAATAACTTAGCAAAAGATAGTATTTTCACTGCTGCCCTTTGTCATTCCTTGTATTTTTTAGTACTTGTTTGTTTGAGAAGCTGGACCATACTAGGAGGATCTTCTCAAGAAACTGGCAAGGAGGCTAATGCAGTTGCTGGACTTAATGATGGAGAGTGAGCAGTATAAATTACATGCTTTCGTGGGCGTGTTGCAGAAAATAATATCCACCCTGGTTCTTGATCTAGAACTGGCAATGCTTGACTTTCATTATGTTTTGAATCACTTAAAAAATTTTATTCTTCTAGTCTAGAAATTGTAATACTCCAATTTAGAAGAGAACTCCAACTTTCTGTATATAAAAGACATAAATGTATACAAATAATAGAGTTTTACTTTTGTTTAGGAGAATGCTTATATAACTGAAATGTATTGAGAGATAAATGCTCAACATTTTTTGTAAATATCAAAATACATTCTCTTGAGTCACCATCAAATTCTAGTTTCAGTTTTAATTTATGAAGGAATTATGTGGATTATTTCTTTGTCATAGGAGAATGATTTTTTTTTCTAAGATGGTTTTATCAAATAGCAGTCTTTTTTTAACTTAAAAAAAAAGAAAGTTCCTGTGGAGATATGTTGTGGGTTAAGAGAGAGAGAGTTAATTTTTTTTTTCCTTCTCTTTATAAATAGCTAGCAAGAAGCTATATTTTGGATTCCTGCTCAGGAGAAAACTGATAAGAAGGAACGTTTATAGTTATTGCCAGGATACTTTCAAGGACAAATACATTCAGCCTCTCTCCCCTCCACAGACAGAGTGGGGAGGGAGAGACAGTCCAGCTTCTAGCTTGGGATTTGCTTTTAGGTTAAGATTGAGAAGCAGACTGACCAATTATTCCATCCCATGCACGTCATACCCAGTATATAGGTGAGGACCCTTCCGGGAGATCTCTCTCTTTCAATTCCCTTGGGTCCCTGATCATCTCGCTTCGGGTGCCTGCATTTGCTCTCCCAAGGCCTTTCCCCCCCCACAGACTCCGTTAGCTCTCAGCCCGGGACGCTCGTTAACTCCATTCCACGAGTTTCAGGATCCTCCCTCTCCAGGTGGAACATTAGCTGGTTTTTTTCCCCTGCTTTGGTCAGCTCTCGGTCTGGGATGCTTGGGCTGTTATCTCCATTCCGTGAGTGCCTCCGTGAGTGGCGCACGCCTCCCCCTTTTCACCCCCCTTTTTTGGGGGAATCATGAGTGCGGTTTCTAGGGATCATTAGCTGGCAACAGGCTGAGCCTTTGGGAGGGGGGGCAGTATCATTGTGTGTCACCCATTCCCTCCCTCCTCTGCGGTCATTGGCCAGGAGTGGGCTGGGCCTTTGGTCATCAGATGGGGAGGGGCAATATCACTGTGCATCACATTGCATATTTGTATATAGTATTATTTCCAGTATTATTGTAGTTTAGTTATTAAATTGTCCTTATCTCAACCTTATCTTTGCCATTTACCTCTTTAATTCTCTCCCCTATGATTGGGTAGGGGCAGGGACTGTGTGAGCGGGTGTGTGTGGTTTGGCCCCCAGCCAAGGGCCAACACGCCACAAGATACTAACTGTAACAAATTTTAACAGATGAGGGACCGATTCCTGGATGAGGGGCTGACAGACACAAACTGGTTTGAATCTGTGCTGCATAGGGGAAGAAACCTCCAAAGCAAACTGTCCACATCCACATTGCACAGAATTTTGCCCTGGCTGTCCCCATGAGGGTCTGAGGTAATAATTACTATTTGATGTGTTTCAGTTCAGTGTCTGTAATACTGCAAGATATAAGTTGCAGTTTGCCAGGGCGTTCTTCTGGCAGGAGTTTTAGGGTGTGCAGATCATATTGGAGGACGGTGCAGGGCAGAGGGACTGAAACCTCATGCATTCCTACCCACACCCTCTTTTCGGAGTGATCCATAAGTAAACTAACACCTGAATTTGCCCAGGTATTGTAGAGAGGTGGTTGAAACAGCCCAGGGTAGGGGCAGGGACAAATCAATCAGCTGAGTAGTCAGGGGCTGTGGTGTTACACTCACTCCTTAGCCCTCCCATTGAGTGGTATGGACATATCCGTTAAGATTGAGAAAATAAAAGCTTTCCAAAAGAGTTCCTTCAAACAGAAGCGAGGTAACCTGATTATGTCAATGAAAAAGCTGCTTTAATGCTGTTATCCCTTCCAAAACTATGTGGGATGTTTCTGCTTTGGATAACGATGTTGTGTTTGAGGGTGCCAGTGTTTAAGCTCCTTGGCTGAGTTAAAGCTCCATGGCTTCTCATGGTTACCACACATAAAGGAAGGTAGGTACGCTAATTTTGAAACAAAATGGTTGGTATCTACAGCTGCTTTTGGCATGTGCCAAAGCAAAAAAAAGAAATCCAGAGGCATTTTTCAATAGTTTGGCCCATAAACTTTTCAGTTTGTGACAACAATAGGGGATGGTGAGAGACTCTAGATTAATTTTAAAGACTTGGCATATGAGCTTCAGCTTGTGTAAATTTAAAGGTAATGTGCGCTGGCAAAAACAGTCCAAATCTCTCATGCTGCTGAGCTTTAAACTTTCCCATTCCTCTGAGAAAAAGAAATTCTCATTGTCACTGGCAAACTAGCAAAGTCAAAATCTCTCCAGAATATGTCCACAGGAGGAAAAAGCAAAAATTAGATCTTTGATTCATTAGGGAAATGGGAAGAAATGCAGAAAAATTAATACTTTTTTGTCACTGAGAGTCACAAGCCTTTGTTTGGAACGTGAATTCCACATTGAAAAAACACAGAAATAATTCTGAAAAGATCCAGAGGACAGCAAGGCTAATGTTATGTTTTGAATTGCTATGAGCACTTCTTGCAAGCCTTGTCTTAAACTGAAAGCAAAAACCACTGTGGTAGAAGAATCAGTCATAATTCTGTATAATTGATGGTAAGTAAAGTAAGATAATTTGAAGAAGTATTTCTTCAGAGTACATATAGTCAACTTGTGGAATTCACAGCCAGATGGGGTGGGAGATGAACATTATAGCTGAATATTACTGCTGTTCTTAGGATAAGACTTGTCTAATATTTATGGCCAGTAATAATATTAATAGTCATGTCTATTAAGACATATAGAGAATCAAACTGAATGTAGTAGACTATAAGTTGCTTGCCACAAGTATCAGCAAATACTTTTTTTTCCATCTCTCTATATAGGAAACATAACACAGGTTATCATTACCACTGAACTGTTTCCCTTTTTTTTCTTGTTCTCACCACTTTTCCACACCTCTATACCCTCCAAAAAGGAGACTGTTTCTCAAAGAAGCTGCAAGTTTTTCCTGTGTCATGTAATTGCAAGTGTTTTGCCTGGTCAAAAATGTAGTTTTTCTTTGCTAGTTGTGAAGTGTGCATTCAGTCATGCAATTAAGGACAGTTTTTGTCACGTGATGGAAGGATTGCACTTCATTAGGCAAAGCTGCCTGAATCTGCTGTTATGTCTGTTGTGTCGTGGGATGCAGAGGGTGTTCCAGTGACAAACAAGATGTTCACAGGTGCGCTTCATTATATGACAAGTGGATTTTGCATTTTACTACCAGATGCACTTTCTTGGTCACACAGAAGGGAGGAGGTATAGGGCACTTGGGAAAGAATGCAAAAGGATCTGTCAGACTTATTGTCTGTTCTTCATTTATGCTTGAGCCACTCATTATACAAAAGACATCAAGGAATGAATTGCAAGCCAGATGACCTGGTCCACTGTACCAAATCCAGCCAAGATGGCCCACGTGGTTTCATTGTAACTGCTGTAATGGGTGTTCACACCAGTACTACATACCACAATAATGACATTTTTTTCTGAGTCGTGAGGGTGCAATGACAATGATAGGTTCATGTTCATATGATTGCTTTATTGTGTTTCACATAAAAAAAAATCTAAAAGCAATCATTTTCCTCAATGTGTTTATGGAGGTTGGGCTTTTGCTCCAGTAAGATTTATCTCCCTGTTGGATTTTACCATTGCTGTTCTCATAAGTATTGTAAATTACTGGAGTATGGATAAACTTTTGCACCTTCTTAAGGAATACTTTTTTCAGCAGTGAAACTTGTACGTTCCATTATTAAGCTTGATGGTACTAAACTGCTGAGTTTTGGGCTTGCTGAGGTGTGAAACGGGTGAAGATCAAGTGGCTTTCAGAAATAACCCCTTCCTACCCCACTGTGTCTGCAGACCTGCAGCTCTGGACCTTGTATTTGTTTGCTCTTCCACAGTGGAGCCCTATACAGGCTTGCTCAGAGATCCAGGGGGTTATATTTGGTTTTAGTATATTGTTAACTTCTAATTAATTCTTGACAGATGAAATAAAGAACCAATACTATTAGCTGTCATTCAACATGGCCATATGTAGGAGTGGTTCGTATGGGGAGGTGGCTTCTCTCTTCTTCAGTTTGCTTCATGCTTCCAGAGCAGTGAATTCACTATCAAACTTCACATGGACTCTGTACTACATATCAATAGTAAACCCTGACACTGGGGTGAAACCAGAGCATCTGATCTAGGTGAACAGTGGACTGGGCTGCTCTTTCAGTCAATCAGTAAACTCACAAAGATGTTCTGATACCAGGCTGCATGAGGCTTGGAGGGATTAACTTGAACACATCAAAACAGTCTGTGCTAACCCTAAACCTCCACATTTGTAATCAACACTGCTCTACATTCCATACCAGCATTCAAACTCCTACCTGATTCCCCTACCTAATCATGCAGACCCTCTTCTCAAAATTCCAGGTGCTAAAAGGATAAAACATTCCACCAAGTAAAGGGATGGTGAACAACCAGTAGCATACTGAATAGATAAGTCTAGTGACCTTCCTTTCAAAGGGGAATAGGAACATTTGTGTCTGTGAAAAATGGACACAGTACAGCTTGAGAAAGAATCAGAGTTCTTATTTTATAGTAATGAATTATTATATAAATACTGAAAGTCATCTGCCTGTGTTGTGATTTCCCCAAAGACTCCTCCAGCTAAAGCCATAGCTTAAGTAAATGTTTCCACAGAAACCAGGTTTTTCAACCCTAGGCCTCTGCATGCCTCCCTTAATGACTTTAATTCACTAAAAGAAATCAAACATAGCAAAATACTTAAGGAAAATATACCATGGTGTTTGCGTTATATTAATATACCATTAAGTGAAATAAGCATCATCATTGGATAAAATAATGTGGAAAAATAAAATCTGAAGAATTCTGTGGACCTCTGCTGTAGTTAACATCATGGATTAGTAATTATTCTAAAACATGCTTGAATTTGGGACTACAGAACTAAATGTACAGAAAATTAGCATTTCAGGGATAGCAGTGTAAAATATAAATAAAGCGAGCTTATGACCGCACATTGAAACATGGAAAATAACGTGAAACAAAATTAATTTTTCTGCATTTTTAGCATTTAGTACCACTCATTAATATTCTTGTGCATTTCACTAGAGTTTAAATTGTACTGAGCCATAATTACTGTGTAAATACATATTTAAACTGAATTCACTTTGGTACAAGCTTTGGCTAAAAAATCTTTAAGCTTGAGATAAATTGTACATATGAGCACTTCTGGCAGTGCAAAGAAATTTGTCATTTTTTTTTGACTAAATGTCAATTCTTTTTGAAGGATTGGAATGGTTTTAATTTGAAGTCCTAAAATTATGAGAGAGTGATTAAAAGATTTGCTGCCATCAAATCAAAATTTAGATAAATACTTTAAGCAAAAGAACATATATTCAGGTCAATAAACAGGGGAATGGTTGGATACTTCTCCATTCAAGTACAAGTAGTATTTATGAATTAGTAATTTGGTCAGTTTGTTTGTTGCGTATTAATTTTAAGAATTAAGTGGAAACACACACATTTCCTACTTCACATGATGTGAAGGCCACTGAAAAGTGGATAGTAGATAGGAAGATACTTCAGCTAAGAACAAAGCCCATAGAAACTTTTCTAGTTTAACACCAAAAATAAAGAAATGTAGGGGCTGTAAGAAGTCCCTAGTAAGTACATGTCTCCTTAAATAACATTAAGCTTTTTTTTGCCCCCTTTTTCTCCCCTTCAGCAGAGCAATTCTCGCCTCAGGCAGCAATCACTGCACCTTCAGGTGCACAGGAACCCCACTGTTTTGCAGTTCACAGTTAAAGCAGTCTTTTTTCTTACAGAAATATCAAGTTAGGTATTTTTGTTTTGTGCTCTTTAATTTGGAATAGAACCTCAATGTCGTATTCTCTTTGGCAGAAAATTATTCAGTGTCTTGCATATTGTTCTGTGGAGGAGAAAGGCCTGCATCCAATCCTGCAGCCAAAAGGCTGAGGGCAGGCAAGCACCAGGAGTCCATGATGCTGGAAATGAGGGAGCTAGGTCCATGTGTTTGACCAGTCACATCAGCGTCTTTTCCAAGCTGAGATCAGGGCTTCTTCCTCCTGCACAGAGAGCTGTCAGCCTGTTTCTATGGTGATCCCCAAGACACTGATGTATTTGCTGTGATTATATAACATGTTCCCAAAAAATCAACTTAACTACTAGGATCTTTGAACACTGTCAGTATTTTTGGGTGTAGCCTGGACATTATGACAGTCAATGGGTTTCATCTACTTAGATGTGAATGCATACTTAAATAGTGAGTGAGGAAGGTGATCTGTCTGAGGTAGCCTTTCACCAGGCATACATGTCATCTGGTGACTGATGCCTCTGGTCTTAGCAACTGTACCTCGTCCTGATGGAGCCTTTGCTGCGAAACTGCATGGAAATTTTCTGGAGAGTACAGTTCGTGTATGTTTTCTCTGATGGATATGAACCACCAAGTGCATTATCCCTGGGTACTTGATTTTACTTGGCTATCTGACTCTTTTTTGCTTGCTGGATCTACAGAGTTATACCCTACTCATACAGGTTACACTCCAGAGTTCTCCTGAACATCAGAGAATAATTTCCTTCCCTTTTCTTCCCTTCACTTTACCAATACTTGTAATTTGATCATAGTTTGCACTGTATTTGGGGTGGGTACTTTTTTTAGACCATACACTCCTTCCTCCACCTCCATCCCTGCACATACACACCATCTGCCATTCCTTCGTTTATTCGGTTTCATGAAAATGTAGTTTTTCATTTTAAGCAGGCAGACCTCTCTAATTCAGGTGGGTACTGCTCTGAATTAAATGCCAGGGAGGGGAAGTGTACTGTGCAGCCATGGGGATGTGGAAGTGTCCTGCCATGTATGTGGCAGTACATGCCACGCTGATCAATGCTGCTGAAGGGGACACTTTGCAAAGTCTCCTTATCTCCTCTTGGTAACTCCCTGTTTCTTTGTCCTAGTGGTGTCAGAGGAAAAGTGCCGAGAATTCAAACTGTCAATAGCTGTTGTCATGATCTAAATTGTAGGGTAAGTGCTTGGATGTTTGACTGTCTTTGAGGCCTTTTGTCTCCAAAATGATTCCTTGCCCTGTGTGCTGCCCTGAGAAGGTCTGGCTGCATGTGTGAAATAAAGGGCTTGTTTCATGTTAAAAATTGGTGGTCATCATGATGTATACTTGACACACTAAATGAATGATGTGACACATTTTAGCTGTTAATTAGAACTTCTTAACATAGTTCTACCTCTATTAAACTATGAAAGGGTATTCCTAAATTGAATGCCCAGTCCTTTGACAACAGAATTAACCAAGACCTGAGAGGAAATACAGATGGACAGACAAGACAGGCATAAGTTTCCTTAAAACGCAGAGATCTCCCAGGATCCCTGCGGATGCTCTGCTGGGTTAGATGGCCCATAGCCTCACTAAATACAGCTGCTCTTGGGTTGTTACAGCCAAATATCCAAACATTTACCCTACAATTTAGATCATGACAACAACTACAGACTGTGAAAGGCACAAGAAAGTTTAGGCAAGTCTGAGCGTGGAAGTGTGGGAAAGGCTTTCCACCCCTCGCAGACACATGCCAGGACAGGGCACAGCTGCAGCCTTGTCCCCTGGCCACGTCTGTCAGACTTGCTGTTGCCTTTTCTTCCGTGCTCCACATGCTCTGTTTTTTGTGCACAGAAAAATGACAGTTGCCTAAACTTTCTTGTGTTTTTCCCTGAGCTTCACTGTCTTACCAAAATGAGCACCATTAGCAGAGGGAGATGCTAATTTTCCATGGAAACCAGTGGAAAAAGAAGCAGGTTTCAAAATAATCTCTCCACATACACTTGCAGCATCTTAGTGCCTGTTGTGTTTGTTTTAGAGATGGGGAACCAGGCACAGCATGCTCAAATGTCATGTTTGGTGTCATGCAGTATTGAGAGCAGGAAGCTGAGGGCTTGAAACTGTGCCTGTTTTCTTAGTCACATCATCTTCTTAGTATTTTTGTGGGTTTTGATTGAATTTTTTAAACATTTGTGTCTTTTTTTTTTTCCTTGCAGTAAATGCTTCAGCCTGTCTTGTGTTTTTTCATGGGAATGATACGGACACAGCCATTAATAATAAAATTACTCATCGTTTCACAGGTAACTAGATCATGTACTGAATGGGGGTGAGGAGTAGGATTTAGGGAAAGTTATGTGTTTTTATAAAAAAGCAGAAAATGAAGCTTTGTCAAAACTGATGTTCTGTCTAGGCTGGAAAATATTTCTTTGCATGTACTCAAACTGGATGTGTTTTGCCCATAATAGCAAAATCTCAAGGTATAAGTACCTCACCTGGTCAAAGAGTACTTTGCCAACATAGAGCACATGTGCTAGCTGGGCAGGTTCCTTCCATGTGAACACTGCTGTGCTGGTGTCAAAAGATATACTTGTGTTCAGGCAGTGAAAAAGTCATCCCTCTTAACTCACAGTCTGTGTTGGAAAATGTACCTGCCCCATGCAGATGAGGCCTTAGCTTTATTTAGACTGCATTTTGGAACAGCTTTCCCCAAATCCTACTCACTCTAATGCTGCAGCCGCTCTTCTAAGTGTTTTCAGATTTTCTGCTAATGATAATCGTAAAAGAAATAGGTAGTTCTTCCTGCAAACTGATGTTGAACTTTAAATTGGTCCTAGGTAATTATTTATATAGGAGATTTTTTTTTCATATGGCAGATTTTAATAAAGTACAGAACAATGATAGAGGGGAAAAGATGGTTTTTCATTTATGGTGTATCTTTGTTGCTACATTGCAGGATAAAAGCAATGGTGCTGTGCTTCCAACATTGTAAACAACTTTCACAGCTTGTTAAATGCTGAAACAAAGCTTGAGAGTTTAAGAATTCACAAAAGCTGTTGGTTTTATAGCAGATAAAGTATTTCCTGCTACAGAACACGCTGAAAATTCTCATTTTCATAATATGCTAGCTCAGAACCAGTAAGTTGCAGCTGCATCTTTTGATGTTACTACAGTGATGTTGAATTTTCACTGCTCACTAGCTAACAGTTGCTAAAAAGCTGTGGTCAAAACTCACTACACTGTGGCCTTTTGACACTGCTGCTGGCTTTTCTTAGTGCTGGAGAATCTGGAAGAGTCTTATGTTTGAGCTGCTTCCCTCTGATTTAGGTTGTTCAGATGCTTGATAGAGTTGGTGTAGGATTAGTGTTCAGGCCACCTTCTGTTTTTCCTCCAACTACATTGATTTCTTTATTTCATCGCTCACTTAAGACTGATTATTTAACTCCTGCCATTATCACAGAACAGTTTTTTCTGTGTCTGATTGAATCTTTGTTTTGATCGAACTTGAAAGAATAATTTTGATAGTCTCATCTGAATTTTTTGTATAATCTTACTTTTATTGAAGTTAGGAATGCTAATACATCTGTCGTTTTAAGGTTGCATTGAAAATGTTTCTCTCCACCTATAATCTTATCCCTAGGTAAGTTTAATAATGTGTAGATAACTTTGCAGCCTCTCTCTCCTACTTTTCCAGCTGGCTCATAGTCCCATGCCCCGAAATGTGTGTGTCCTCAGTTCTCAGGGAGGTCAGCAAAAAGTGGCAGGACACACAGCATATGATCGGAAATGTTTCACAGTTTTAAGTGAGTAGTAATTCTGGGAGTAATGCAGGACACTTGTTTCCCATGGTTTCATATTTTCAGGCCAAACTTCAATATCAATGAGGAGCATTAGTATTAGCTTTTTCTTCTGCCTGACTCCTTATTTGCATAAAATTTGTACAAACCCTGATGTCTTTTGAGTCTCAACTTCTCTTTCAGTTTGGTTGAAATCAGATTATAGATTTTAAAATAATCAGGTAGGAAATACCAGCACACGTACCATATGCCATGATCACACAAGCTTTGCTTCCAAGCTGAGCTAAAAATGACTACTGAAGGGTAATGAGACATAATTACAAATCTGAGTAAGATCTGTCTGCATTGTTTCACTTTGAATGTGGTTACTGCTAATGCATGTCTGTTTGTCTCTAATGTGGATACTATTACCAGGAAACTTCCTGTAGCTAACTACAGCTAAACAACGTGTTGACTGAGAATTGCAAGGAGTGTTCTTTTTTTATTGTTCAATATAATCCACCATCAAGGTAATTTGGCTTTTTCTGCAAGTCATTAGCATAATAAATTGCCTAATATGCATCTTTTATTGTGAACTAATTCATCCTTTGAGGGGAAAAAAAGGCAATCCGTAGTGTCAAATCCTAAATTAAAATAAGCTTGGGAACATATTTGGCAAGATAATGCTGATGAAAGTGAGAATCTGAACTCCAACTAAACCAAAAAATCATTAGCTTCACTGCATCATTGACAATAAATAAGTGTACTGCCTTGTTACACTGCTCAAGTAATGAACAGTTTTGTTTTCGTGTTCACTACCATGGTCTCTTTGCACTTGTTGAACTGTTTTTCTCATAGGTCTTTGTCTTGTCAATCTGCACAAATCTGATCTTAAACGAGGTGAACAGTGAGGCTGTGGCTTTGCATACAGCCTCTGCTCTGCTGGGCAGTTCTGTCATCTTTATCGAATATACTCATACCTGTTAAAAGTAAGCAGCAGTGGTAAGACTGAACCAATATTTGATCACCCTCACAATTGGCAGTGCATCACTTTAATTAATGAGAAGCCTTTCCTCCTCTGTTAATCTTACCTTCCACTTTCAGAAGCTCAGTTGAGCCTCACTATCTAGGGGAATACATAATAACTCAATCACAGGGAGAGAGCTATCTCCTCGGCTGCTTGGCAGGATCTGTCAGTACGTTTTCTTGATATTTGAAAATGTAAGAATATATTAGAAGTGGTTGAGATGTCTCATGAAAGAAATTATCATGTACAAAGCTATTAGAACTTGTAAATAGAAGTTTCTTCTTACGTGCTCCCTGTCCTACATTCCCTCTTGAAGAAAGAATTAACATGTGTGGAAAGGCTATTGTAGATCTTCAACTGAATGCTTCTTCCTGGGGGATTGTTCATAATTCCACATATAAGGCACTTTTCTTCTACAAGAGAAAAATATTTTGATGCGTCAGAGAAAACTGGAAACCATTCTTAATCCATTCTTAATTTCAAAAAATTTCTGCACAAAATCGTGCTTTTTATTTAATTCTTAAGCAATAATTCCTGTCATATAATAACCATCTCATTACTGCATTATGTACCCAAAAAGCCCAGGAACCCCAGGTGCTTCAGGTTCAAGTTCATGCCACCGTTTCAAATAGGAAAATGTATGTGCTTCCTGCTGCGTCTCCTTTCGAAAAGATACCAAAACACAAGTCCTCTGCTCAGGACAATTAGCTGTTTCTCATCCTACTGGGCTTAATATTGTATAAAGAAATACTGCACACAGCTAACTGCCTCAGGTACTTTTAACACTATATGCATTCCTCTCCAGATATCTGGGGGCTATAAAATAATAAACCCTTTATTTCTCTTGTCTTCCCAGAAGAGAAAAAAAACTCTTGATGAATAGTTTTCTTTTGAACAAGAAGTTCTTTAAATATATTACCTGCATAGGTAACGATATCACAGTTAAAATACAAAAAAAGAGGCCAACTTGTACTCATTCTACTCCCTTCTGAATTCCCCCAAAAAGCAACAGAAAGGGTTTCAATGAGAATATTACCTTTTGAACTGGCACCTTCAACCTTCGGAGGATTTGGGGGTGTGGAGGGCATGGAGAGGTGCTACTTTGCTCTTGTTCTGACCCAATTGTTTATTAGTTGAGTATAGTTAAGCAATTTTTGAAGGAACTCACAGCTGATACTGATGGTTAGTGTGGTATATTCGATTATGATTCGTGTTAAAAGAAATGGAGAAGAGCTGCTCTCATGCTGTTGTGCTGGAGAAAACTACAGCAGCCATGGCCCAGAAATCTCCCTTCTCAAGGATCCTTCTTGCAGTTTAGGAAAGAAAGAAA
The DNA here is from genome assembly GCA_013400615.1 of Syrrhaptes paradoxus. Taxonomy (NCBI): domain Eukaryota; kingdom Metazoa; phylum Chordata; class Aves; order Pterocliformes; family Pteroclidae; genus Syrrhaptes; species Syrrhaptes paradoxus. The sequence continues at coordinate 12,624 of VZTO01004563.1, read as the reverse complement.
TGGGACAGTAATGGGATTGTGTGAAAGAATTCAT
>VZTO01004563.1:0-11838 GCA_013400615.1 Syrrhaptes paradoxus | reverse complement strand
CCCTAAAGGACTCTTTAGCTAATTATAATAAGAAACGGGGCTAGGCGGGGCTTGGAGATGCATATGAAAGAATGTATTGTGAAAACTTGATGGATATACAACATTTTGGGGAATAAATAGAGGGATAGGTATGCCTGTTGGTAGAGCAGATGCTCCCCTCGTGTCCAGCACTGCTTACTTATTCTCCACCTGCGAACAAAATAAAATCTTAACTTTTTTTTCTAGCCGCGGAAGTGCCTTCATTCATAACATTAGGCTACAGCAACACTACCGTTTTAAGGCACTTAAATGACTCCTCCAACTTTGCATTTTGGAGGAGAAAAGATCACTCTTCTCATCCATTTCCACTTAGTGAGTCACCCAACTGTTACACTTCTGTACACAAAATGAGAAAATGGGAAGGAAAAGCAAAAGCAAAATCTGTATGCAAGATCTGTTTGTGAGTTATACTGTTTAATAAAATGACCTTCACACAGAGAGAAGAAAAACAATGTGGAGATTGTCATTAAAAAGCTTCATTAATAGAACCAGCCGTGCCTGCAATGCTTTTATAAAGGTGTTCAGATGAATTCCCATACCTCACACTGCACCACTGCTTTTCACCCTCACCTATTTCCTACATGTAATTTTTCAAGGCATTTTTTCATCCGGCCTGTCAGGCTTCCATCTCCTCTTGGTCCTCTCGCTGATTATTCCAGCTGGGTGGGCTTTGATTTTTCACTGTATTACTATCAATGAAGCTGAAGGCTTTCAGAACAAGTAGTTTGTTTAACAAGACATTTTAACGGTGATGTCTTCCTTAAACCTGCCCCAAGGCTCTTCTGTTAATGCTTACTTATCCAGAGTAAATCTTACAGGCAGTCATTTCAAGACTGTTATGCAAATAAGTTCTTCAGCTGCTTTTATAAACTCTTTCCAATAACAAAGTGTATTTTTTGTTGTGTTTTGTTTTCTTCCCTGAGTTTCAGATTTTTCCGAGTGACCATTCTTCATCTCTTGTCCTGTGCAAGATTTGTTACTTCACATACATATACCTGCATACATATAGTGTGTTCGTACATGATATATACACATCTTCTAGTCAGCAGCCTGCCAGACAATAAGGACTAGAGTGCATAATATAAGTGCTCTGGTCCCTGAATTTAAAGGAAATACAATCAAATTAAACTGACCCCAAAGGAAAATTTAATTTAAAAAGGGAAGAAAATCCTGTAAAGCTCTAAATTATGTAGTTCATCCAATTTCTATTTCTTGCAATTAAATTCATGTTGACAAATTACTCTGTACATTAAAAAATAATTTTGTCAATTAAGTAGTGGTCACTTGCTCCTTAATTGCAGTTGCTTTTCTCTGTGTGAGGAAAAATTAGATACATCAGCTTTTGTAACCAGCCTTAACTCATTCATTTATTTTTTTTAAAGCATCTTCCAACAAGAAAGGCAGGTATTCAAACACTGATGTAAATGCACGCTTCCTTTCAAAGTATCTATTCCTTATTACAGAGTACATGACCTTCTAATTAATTATGCTGTCCTTATACTGAGTAACTATTGCCCAAATTTCAGTGAGGAGCTGATGTGAATATGTGATGAGGCTGGCTGTATTACCCACACAGCAGAGAGAAGTCCTCCCCTGTCTTGCTGGGAAATGAGCATGAATCCAGGCAGGAGTGTGTTGCTGTTGGGAGGAATGAAACTGAGTTTGTCCCTGAGAGGGACAGAGAAAAGCAATGGGTCCTGTGACTGCTGTGGACTTCTCTCTCTCTCTTTAATGCTGTTCCTTCTGCATGCACTCAGTCTGTTAACTTGTATAAGGATACAGAGCCTAATTCTATCCTGTTAAAACCTGTCAGATCCCAAACACAGTGGACTATTGACTGTCAGACTTCTCTGTTCCAGAATGGGAGGCTTTCATTTCTGCAGCAGTGGCTGAAATCTTCCTTGATTTCTTTAAAACAAGGGGGTCTTTGTAACAGGGGATTTATTTTAGCAGGTGCATGGAGAACGGTGAGGTGCTTTTGTAATTTGTTTCTCGGTACGGGAATGGGATCTTCCACCTGCAGGAGATGTGAAAGATGGCTGTGGTACTACTGACCTGTACAAATTACTTGATATATCTGTGTAATTACTGAAACAATGCTAATTTAATATTTTTTAACATGAATGGAAGCAAACTAAGATACTTATCACTGTGTTGTGGAAAATGATGACTGAGCTTAAATTAAAAAACATTTGTTAGGAAGGGCTTTCATTGACAGGACATGGGAGGCAGAAGTGTCTATCAAACATTTTTACTTAATTTAAAGGAAAGCTAATTCAATGTCAGTTTTACAAATAGCAATCTAAGGTGATGGTTAATCCATTGCAGTACACAGTGTAGGACAAACATTCTTGGTGACAGTGGCCTGTGTCATACTCCAGTTTCTAGTACCCAATGCTGTAGGCATGGCTGCTGTTCTGTGGCAGGTTCCTGCCTCATTTGTGGCTGAAGTTTCCAGCGTTGTTGCACTTTTCTGCTCTGAGACCTAGAGGTAGTGTATCAGGTCATGGGTGGCTGATAGAGGGCTGTCTTGTGTTCAAGGCCATTGAATTCTGCCCATGAAGCGGGTTTCCAGCATTTGCCAGAAACGTGGGTGAGATGGGAAAACTGAGAGAGAGTCATTAGTCACTTGTCCCTGATGACCCAGTGCCTGACTTGAACCTCTGGGGCCTGACTGGCAAAGTCACCATGCTCTCACAGTTGAAAGTGAGCTGTTTAGATGTTACAATTTGAATCGTATAATGGTTTATGAAGCACCAGGTGTTCCCTAAAATGAAGACCCAGTTGCCAAATTGGGTATGCTAAACTGGTGGCTACTAGCTGTCCTTTTTTCAGTGTGTTTCTGTTTCCATATGTGAAAAATGAAGTGATATTGGTCAGTAACAACCGATCTGCTTATAATCCAAACTGGATTGCTTTTCAGCTCAAAGTAGGATTCATGCTCTGATTTGTTTTGTTTGAGCACTCATTTTTCACAAAACTCAAGCAAGTCTCAATCAAAACAGCCTCCTTATCCCAGCCCCATGCCCTTAGTACAGACAATTTTTCCCTTATTCTCCCAGCTGAAGGCTGTCATCTCATCTCATCTCATCTCATCTCATCTCATCTCATCTCATCTCATCTCATCTCATCTCATCTCATCTCATCTCATCTCTCTGTCACACTCTCAGCCCTTTATAGAGCCTACCTCATGGTTTCCTGGCTGGAGCTGGTGAGTTTGTTAAAAGGCTGACTGTTGCCCCCTCCAAAACAAGCTACCTTCTTACACATCGGATCATCTCACAGGCATGTTGTGCAAACAGATGTCATTAATATTTGAGAAGCTCTCAGATACTACATTATCAGTGCTAGAGAAAACCCTTTGAAAAAATGAACAGCTTTGTCTTCAGAGCAGCATGCAGTAAATAAGTCATGGAGTGACGCACTGGATCTCTAGGAGAAGGCAAAAATATGGAGTTGCTGCTTATTCAGGGAGCATTGTCTGCTTGAAGAGACAGACAGATCCTGTAGGACAAAGTGAATATTCGTGTCACGAAGACCGTTCTGGACTGCATATACACAGGGGGCAGGGGCAAATTGTCATCACAGAAACAAGCTGAATTCTGGCATTTCCTAACTTTTTCAGGATGTGAATTCACTGCCTTAATAATGCTATTTTATAACTGTTTGTTTGTAGGCTGTGTGCATTTGGTTCCCTTTGTGCTATTCTGTTTCTATAACATAGTTTTGATGGAACCATACGAGAGAGCTGTTCTCTGTCCTGTGAGCCCTGGTGGAGCCACACTTATTACAAATGTATTTACGTAATGAATAAAGTTACTTTGGTTTGGATTAGCAATGTTTTCCCTATCCTCAAACCATTCTGGGCAGATGCCGTGGTACAGCTGAGGAGTAATTTCATGGTACAAAGCACCATTTACATGCAAAGTTATAATTAGGGCTAATCCGTCAGTCCTGCAGTCACATCATGTGATAATTTTTCAGGGCTTTATAACTGTTAGAATTTTACATCTAATTGCTCAGGTCTCCATGGACTTAAGTGCCACAACTTAATTAAGGGACAAATGCAACCCTTAGAGCAAAATTTGAGTGCAGCGTGCTAGCCAGCTGTATGACTGGCATACGGAGCCTCCTGCCAACGCAGGGCAGCTGCAGAGCAAGGAGCTCTTCTGCTGCCTAACTGCCTCTGGTTACTTTTGCTCTTGCTCAAAGCAGGCATGCCAACAGGCACCACTTCCAGCTCTCCTAACCCTCAGGAGAAAGTTGATACGTATCCTGCAGATGTAGCTTTGCACTGTGCCAAGTGTACTCTGGAGATGGAGCTGTTCTGCAAAGTTGCTTGTGTGCGACACAGCATGGTTCACCACAAGTTCTGGTATGGTTTTGTCATTTTCAGGGCCTCTCTGTATCCTTGCCCCGGCTATATGTCTTACATTTTGAATGCCATCATTAATTGTGCTTTACTTTCCATTTTAACAAATTCATCTTGATCTTCTCTGTCAAAAGCCATCTGTATCTGCTCTGTAACATTTCAGGCTGAAGAGTTTCTGCCTGATGAGACTAGCCCATTCCATGGAGGTGAATTTCGATTTGCATTAGAAAGCAGCCATGGTGTATTTGTTTCAAACGCTAAGCCCTGAAGAAGAAGTTGAGATGTCTGCTCCAGAAAAGTGGATTCTGAAGTACTTACTTGTTGGCCCTACTGAACAAGTGCACAGGTAAAGGAGAGGCAGGCGATGGAAATGCCAGGTATGGTACAAGGTCTGTAGGACTACAGAGAACTCAAGCTAACTTGGAGTTAGAGAAATATCTAGTGCTTGAGGTGTGTTTTAATAATTTAGGAATATAGGATGTTTACCACATTAAGGTAAATTTTAAGATTGATTGTCCTTCACAGTAAATAGCAGCCTAAAGTTTGCCTCAGTAACTATTTGGCTTACACATATTGATGTTCACCAAACCGAGAAATCAGTACATGTATTTCAGAAATACTCTCACGCTGTTAAGTCACAAGAATGTAACTATTCTGCTACAGGATTTAAGTAGTATAATGGATTTTACCTAGTCCATGATCCAGAAGAAAATTACTTTTTGCCTTCTGAGGTGCAATTTATATCTTTCCCTTGATTTATCTCCAAGAGCCATCATTAATTTTTCCCTTTGTGTGACCAGACTAATTAAAGCTGCATTTCCCTCTCTACTATTGCTAATTTCTTTGGACATGCAAGGGAGACTGAATAAAATCACTTGATTATTTCTGGTCACTGGTGTGGCAGGATTTTGCTGCAGAAACCAACCACCCCCATTTCTTCACAGTTGTATTTACTAATTCTAGAAGGAAAGCAAGAACAGTATGGTCACGTCTCCTGAAAATTTGGCACACTCAACATACAAAAATGTTTTATCGATGCTGCCTGATCTTGAGAAGAAGTAATATTGTCATTTGGTTTGTCTCTGAAATGACTTTAACAATATTCATTGCTGTCTGCAGTCATTTAAATTTGCAGTATTACGAGGTTGATGTAATTTGAGTGGTATTTGTGAGACTTCAGTAGCAGATTCATGAACCAGTAAAATGAAGAAAATCTATATTATAAGAAGTCATTAAGATACCATATTTCCTTTGGTACAGAAGGCTAAATTTCCATACGCTTGCATAGCCATTTTTCATCGCTGCCAAGTGAGGATAAACATTATCCTCTCAGGCCTTGTATGTGAACTTTTGTTATTACTTGGTGAACATTATTGACATATTTTTGCAGTTTAATAGGACAAATGCATGAGTCTGATGCTAAGTGTGTGAGTAAGACTGTGGGATGGGAGAGCGGCCATGGTCATGTTCTGCCAAGACTGCTTGAAGAGACAGTGAGTGGTTACACAGAGTAGGAGGTGCTGGAGTGGTACCTACACCTTGCTCATGGGAGCATCACTTGGGCTAATATATTGATTTCTTACCTTTATTGTGACCTTGCTCAGTCTAAGACTGTGCATGAGTGCATGTGTTCACCTCTGGTGCCTGTGAATGCTGGATAAAAGTTGGGGTTTAATACTGTCTGTTCTTCCTATTAGTTACATTTGCAGTATTCTGTAAGCAAGACTTTAAAAGAGAGATCAGGAGGAAGAATTGTGTCAGGGAAGGCTCCTCAGAGAGCAAGTGCAGCATGAAGGAGTACTTGTTGTTGCTCGTATCATTAAAGAAGTCTTTAAAGCTCGCAGGAAAAAAAGAAAGCAGCTTTCCCAGTTTAAAAATCAAAAATAGAAAGAATAAAGAGGATCAGGAAATAATGCTAGAAGGGTGTAATAAACAGATTAAAAAAAAAATAAAACATTTATTGAACAGAGAATTGCCAAGGAAATAAACAGAAACAATATTATTTTAAGCGATCCATGTGAAAACACAGAGTGGCCAGCAGAGAAGGGTGTGTGTATGTGTGTGGCAGGGAGTAAGTGAAGAGGAGAGCGGAGAGAGGGAGAAATTAGAGATTAAAATCAGCTTCTCTGTGTAACTCTTGTTGCCTTTAATCTTTAACACCCAGCTTTTCAATAATGTATGAGTAGCCACTGGATACTTTTAAAATATACCATATTATCTCCCTATCAGAGAAAGAATAAAATTGTAATATAAACCCATGAAAATAAATTAAAAAAAAAAAAAAGAAAAAGGAGAAGCTAGCACCTTACACAGTCTTGTGTCTCATTCCAGTGACCACCATTGGACAAGGCTGCCAAATGCAGTGCCATATGCGATTTTAAAATCTCCTTGTTATGTTGTCCTAGCTTGAAAATGAGGCAGACAAATATTAATGAAGGGCATGTTCTGTGCTAGAAAGATATTATTCTCCTAAATTAGGAATCTTATAACAAGAGAGAATTAATAGAAACATATCTTTGTTTATCTTAATACAAGATTGGTACAGGGCTTCTGCATGTGGCAGAGTGCTCACAGTTGATAGGTATAAATTAGTAAGTATTATTTAATTATTTTTTTCTCCCCAGTATAGGCCCAGAGAAAAGGGAGAGTATCTCAAAACCCTGGTGACTGCTCACTTCTTCAGGGAGCTCACTAAGCCCTGCACTTACTTTAATTGAGCTTTTATGTGGTGGTGGCTAAAAAAAGCTCCAGTTGTGTGCCAGGGCACAAAGACAAATACTAACGAGATGCATCACAACTCAAGCTTTTTTTCTTTGTCCTCACAGTAAGCCTAAACAGCACAAGCACAGATTTTGCTTCCCCTCTGACTACTACCTAACACAGCTTTCTGTACGGACACAATTTCCTTCTGACTCAGTATCTTCTTCAAGAGAGTGGGGAAACAATGGGGTAGTAACTAGAAAAATGGTGCTGGTAGGCTTCTGTGTAGAAATTCTGTGGACAGCCATGCTCTCATTTGCTCTGTTCAATAGAGGTAGCCCAGCACACGACAGTCTTTTTTCGGGTGGGCTCAACAAGGAGCCCAAGGTTTGGTGAGCATGCTTTCAGATCTGTTCTCTAATCATTAATTACTCTAGTGAGTTAAAGCACAAGAACTGTGAAATTGTGCAAGGTTCCACCTACTGTTGTGTGTCACTCTGTTGTTGTAAGGTCAGAGTTTGGAGAAATAGTCATCATCAGTTTTCTTAAAGCTGGCAGAAAGGAAGATGGTGCAAAAGCTAGTTTTTCACCAAAAGCATACTGGATGTTAGATGGTGTGTGGTTGGTCATTACCAAGATACCTCTCGTTCTTTTTTCTCAGTTGTCCTAATTGCATTGGAGATGGGCTTTTTCAGGTGACAAATTCCTAAACCTTTATTGTCATAGAGTTGTTTTTCCTTGTAGGAACTAGAGTGATGAATAATAATATCCCAGTTTCAGCTCTCTTCCTCCTCTCTTTACACCTTTTTGCCAAGCCATGGATAAAAAAACCCCAACATTTAGCCATGCAACAGGCTCTCCTGCCCTTCCAGCTTAACACAGCAACGCTTTGGCTAAAACATCAGTTAGCCCATGTTGAATGTAGTGGAAGCTACAGCTGAAATTAGGTCTTCCACAGGTTTCTCTAGTAGCTCTTATTGACTGTTGAGGAAAGTGGCAGAGTGAAATTTTACCAGTTCAGAAGAGGTCCTTCAGTCCGTATTACATCTTTGTCCTTAGGAAATAGCTATTAGAGCTGATATGTTGACATCTGTTGAACTGAACTTCCTAGTAATTAGACATTTCTGCTCTAGTGGTGCCCCCAAAAGCACACAAGGAGCTTCATTCCTTTTAGCAAATTATAGGAAAGCCAGTTTTCAATGATCATCAATTACACTAGCCTCTTTGAAGTGTAATTATATGACATTTCTGACTCATTATCAGATAGATGTAGTGCAGATCACACATAAAAAAGAGGAAGGAGAGAAAGTGCTTAATACAGAGTGGTGGTAACACCAGATCATCTTAAATTTTCACCTCCCAGGGTATTGTTGGAGGCACTACTACAGCTATTTTTCACCTTGAAGACTAGGACTGCCTTTCTTATCTGCAGTCCCATGTTCATTGATTTGAATGGTGTCCTGATTAACACTCTTGTGACCCTATTGATTTCAGTCCTCCCCCATCAGAACTTTCAGCATCCACTTTCTACAAGGATCAAAATGTAGCTTTTCTTACTTTACTGCACCAGGTAACTTTTTTCTTTTAAATGTTAACACCATTTTACACAGTCAGCAAGTTCCACTCCTAAACTAATTAACCTCCAGCCATTCTTGTGCTCATGTTTGCTTGGGAAAAATCAGCTGGCTTTTGTGTCTCACTTGTCCAGTTTTACAATGCAAGGAGTGTCCTTTGTCATGGCCCTTCTCTAATGTTTTATACCTCTGAGGTATGAAATTTTATTTCTCTTCAAATTTATATTTCTGAATTCAGTGACTGGCAATGATCTGTAGAGATTTTTACAAGATTAGTCATCCAGATTACAGTTAAGATTACTAATATAAATAGACATCAAACCAACACCAAGAAAGTGTTCACTTGGGTACCGGTAAACAGGTATCCAAACAATAAAGCAGAGCAAAAGATATTATATTTGTTGATAAATATATCTCGGGCTATGGGAGTCTAAAACTGTCTCTGGAAAAAGTTGCCTTGCTCTTGTGAGCCTTAAACCAGTCCAGCATAGCTGTTTGTGAGAGCATTCAGCTCTCACGTAGGAGTGTTATTTTCTCTACCACTCTGAAGAAGTGCAGCACAGTATCTACTTTCATGACAGTGGCAAGACTCCTTTATTAGGTGCTGATGATTGAAAGATTAAACTGGACAGGAATGGCATTACTAGGACTGCTAAGCAGAGTTTCTCTAATACAGTCCCTTGCTGCCATAGCCATGAATTGAGGAATGGTAGAGAAGTAAGAGATTTTGAGACCACAGCAGGAAATCGCTTTATTTCACTGAGATTATAATGTTGGTACCGAATTATTCTTTTTCACTTTGACACAGTGCAGTCTAAGGGAAGATTTTGGAATGCTCTTATGTGGGCAAATAGGCAGAAAATGCAAGGGAAACAATCCATAGAAAAAATATTTTGTATTTAAGCAGTGTCTATAAAGTAATTGCATAATTATGTGGATTACTCTCACAGGTTTGTTTCATTTTTCTTACAGGAAGATAAATTGTCTGCTTATGCCACGAGGAGTCCCCTCAGTAATTCGCATTAGCCTAGGAAGGGTTTAATTTCCCTTCTGGCTCACTTGGTGTTCTCTGTCCTGTTCCTTTCCCATGTTACAGCCCAGGCATTAGTTTCCATAACTCTCCTTAGGCCAGCGCTTCACTTGCTCTTTGCTTATTTTCTGTGACAGCACGTTCTGCAAAAGCTCAGCAAACATCCTTCTGGAGCCAAAGATCTACCGAATGCTGCACATGACTGATTTCCCACATTTGTGAGTCTCTGGGCTGATCTATCAGAGTCAAGAACTACAGCAAGATTAAGTGCTTTGTGCAAATACCTGAACTGGGATTACCCTAGCTCTACAGTGCTCATTAAATATTATAGCAAACAGATGTTTTTTAAGTTATTTCACAGAGAGTAACAAAGGAGAGAGCTATAATATTCCTGTGGATTTTCAAACCATTTTACCTTCCATTAATTTTTGTGTCTTCTTTTTTGCTTTTTTTAGTATTAACATTTAATTCAAACCAACTAAATAATTCCTCTCTTACATTCTTTTTCTCAGCACTTTCTAAACACCTGATTGTTAAGAAATTAATTATTTATTCTTTTGGGGAGGTTCCAAACTTTGTACGAGTTTCAAAAATTGATTACCATTTTTATTCCTTAACATGACTTAAAACATTGAAGACCACAGCCTTCAGCTGTCAAGTTTATCTATGCTATACTTCCAGAGTAGCATCTAAGATACTGACTTCATCATTAAAGTTTGAGGAACCAGCATTTAAAAATACTTCTTTGGATATTAGAATAAATAATTGAGAGAGGAACTCTGTGATCAACCAGCATAAAATCTGGATGTAGAAATTGCCAATTCTAGAATGGGAAGAGACATGATATTTATCATTTTCCTGTTTGCCGTCTTTCAGTGTTTCACCACATTCTCTTGCAACACAGCATGCTTCAGTTTGTTACTGAGGGAGGCGTAATAACAAACTTGCTGTTATTAGATTCTTCCTGATGATACTCTGTTGAAATCAGTATAGTATCAACAGGGACAAATATGGCTCAGTGGGGGAGAGAAGGAAAATTGCTTTTACCAAGAACATGTCTGTGGTAGTACAAAATTCTAAACTCTGTAAAAGTGTCTCTTTTCCTCTCTTTTTTCAAGTTAAATATTGTTCTTCTCATTTGTGATTCTTAAGTTAAATTATGCACCCATTAACATTCATTTATCTTCTCAGTTTATTTACTCAAAACAGGTTTCAGCTCACTGTTTAATATATTCAGTGGCATTCTTTTTTGTGTTGCCCCTTGAGTTCTTGCTGGGCTTTTGTGAGCAAGACATTTTACAGCACATAACAAAATTATGATCCCTGCCTCAGCCAGGCTTTTTGTACCACTTAAACTGGCCAGAATTTTTTATGTAGTTTCTTTGTGTGTGTGATGTATTTGCCTTTAAGCAGTTAATGGCACAAGTCTTGTTCAGTCTTTGCATGAGTATTACAGCACTGTCTCTGGATGTTGGCTTAGATGGAGGTCCTGCTGAGCAAGGTGGTGTCAGTACATAGGAAAGACAAGGCAGGCTGCTGTACAGTAAGTATCTCTGCTCTGCCCTGATGGCTGTATCAGAGCAGAGCACAAATGAGGGAGGTTCACAGATGAAAACTGGAACCACAGAACTTCAGCCCTTTTCCACTTTTGGTTTGTTTTTTGTTTGTGTTTTTTCTTGCTGACAAACCAGATACTGGATTTCCAGCATGACATACTAACTGCCTTTTTTGCTGCAGCATCTTTTGTGTGAGACAACATTGCCTTAGTCACTGGGTTCTTGGGATTTAAATGTCAGGCTTTGTCAGCATGGAGATGGCATGCTTATGTGGGATTTCCTGTGATTCTTCCTTTTCAATTCATTTTATCAGACATGGCAAAGAGGCTACTGCTCCCTTTGAGCTCACTTAATTGCAGTTATATCTCACTGCTGTTAAGAGCAAAAGGGTCCAAAACCTTGAACCTGGGACCAGACCTTCTTAGAATTTTTTTTAACTTAGCTATTTAGACACCTTGCTACTGCATAATGATGCCAGAAGAACCTCTTTTGCTTTTTAGACATGCTGACTGTTGTTTTTATCCACAAAATGAAAAATACAATTGACATTGTGAGAGGCAGCATTGT
>VZTO01004562.1:0-20622 GCA_013400615.1 Syrrhaptes paradoxus | reverse complement strand
AAAAAAAAAAAGCCACCACAGATGAAAGGTGGACATGTGATGGCCTCAATATGGACATTGTATGACCTGAAGGATATTAAGGGGAGTTGCTGCTTTTTTAGCTGAAGAAAGTAAAAATGTCCTAGGCTCTTGGGAAATAAATAAGCAGTGAATGTAGAAGCACACCAATAACTGATATTATAGACTCTGCTCTCTTTGTAGCTCACCAATAAAAATACAGTTGTGATTATAACTATGAATTCCATTTTCTTAGTACAGACTGTTTTAATACCCTTGCAGTTATCAGAAAAAAATTAAAAACTTAAATTTAAAAGAGCACACCACAGATCAGTTCTTTATCTACTGAACTTGTATTAGTGAATGAGAGTTCAGATTGCTCTCTGGTTTATTTACCTTTCCAGAGCATCAGCAGTGACACTCGAACGCTGGAAAAAGATAAAATACCCAAATGATAAATACTAATGCCATGCAGACTGCTTCTACACCCAGACTAGTGATCATTTCTGGTGTCTACCTGCAGTCACTAAACTACTTTTCCTTTGTCCAAGGTAGCTGTTGTGGAAGCTGAGGGAGTGGCAAACAGCGATGTGTGAGATGAGGAAAGCTGTGCCAACAGCTACTGGTGATGCTCTGCTGTTTCTGTGTGATTGAAAGTGCTTGTCAACATTTGGTAGTTCAGAATTCGTCTCCTGAGTGTTGTCATTGACCCTGCAAAGTGTGGTACTTCTGCAGTCTGTAGCTGCAGCAGTAGGCAGGAGAACACAGCACGGAATAATAGGGAATGGGTCATGGAAGAGGTGTGAAGGCAATCCCAAGAGAAAGCTAGGGACTCAGACTATGGCAGGTCTGGGTCCCGACTCTACAGCCCATTCACTGGCAAAGCAGTAACTTTGTGATTGTAGAATATGATCTGCTTTACCTCCAGTGGTCTTATCCAATTAGTTATGGTACAGTAGAGTTAAAATTTGTGCTTTGAAGTGTTTGGGACCTCATTCTGCTGGACACAGAACGAATGTGCAGGAATAGGGCAGAATGTGTTTTTCTTAAGTTTGGCCAGAAAAAGAGGTGGAGAACTTATTACATCATGAGTACAACAATATCAAGAGTGCGAAAAAAGGCTGGCATATTCCTTGCTTTCCATCCTCATTCTAACATTACGCATAACTTTCCCCACTTTCATTTAGAGGGCACCTCTTCCAACTAGCCCCGTGGCATCATTAGCGTATTTAATAGTTGCTGGTAATTGCTGGCTCTGCTATGCACATGTTGCAGTAGCGATTTCCCAGATAGTCCCTGTGATACATACACCAGGCTGAGCATCTATCCAGTAACATCCAGTAAAAGCCCAAGTGCCTTCCCTCTCCCCAGATGGATGGCTGTGCCCAATAACGGGCAACACAATTTAATATTAGTTTCACTTGTTTGTGATTGTTACAATTACTTTCAGGACCCTTCTACATCCCAATTCATTTGCAGGGATTATGAGGTCTTGTGCTGTCTTCCCTTCTCTCCTCCTCGGTGTGTGCATTTGGGGTGGCTGATTTGGCCCTCCCTCATGGGTGCCCAGGGCAGGTTCTCACAGGTAGGGGAGCATTAAGATATACTTGGCCAATTTGGTCTAAAATTTGGGGAACTCTTTTTGCATACTTCATTTTAACAAGTATTTAATATATTCCTAATTCTTTTTTTCCTTGTATTTAGATTACATTGTAAGACTTTTAAAATAAAACTTGGTAGCAAAATGTTTACAGATCACTCTGAGAACTTGTGTAAGTCCGAAACATATCTTTGGCAGTGTGTCAGACAGGTTTATTGATTAAACACATGTTCTCTTGCCTCACCTAGGGCAGTGTGAAAATTGGCTGCTTTAAAATTGTCCTGGCTGGTCATCTGGATGTGCAGTTTGCAATATATTTTCTCTGTTCTGGTTCATTTTTTTCAAAGTGATGTTTCAATAATGTTTCTTCCAACAAGCACCGGACATAATATACCTGAATAGATTAATGCTGAACAACTGAAATGTTGTGGAGTATGAGCAGAGCCACCACTGTGTTGTGAAGTGTGGAGAGGAGGACAAAAAGCAGAATCTCTGTGAACCCAAGGAAATGGTGATTTTTGGCCAAAATGTCAAGTACAGGGATTAGTCTGTGCTAAATTGTAAATACTGAGAAAGCTGTAACTACACGATACAATCCTGAAATCTGTTATGTGGCTGCAGTATTGATAAATTCCCAGTTGTATGGATTCTCTGCTTTGGATACTTAGTTTTCACTGTCCAATCTCTTCTTTTGGACACAACTGCAATTTGCTCCAGGCTTAATTTTGAACCTTTGTGCCTCTGGCTCATGTCTCATAGCATCATCAGTCCCTTGATTAGAAAATCCTTTAGATTATTTAGCATCACTCGAGTAAAAATTTCCTTCACTTCCAGGAGACACAGATCAATGCAGGAAGTTATTTGCATCTTGGTATTTTTACGGAAGACACCTAAACAAAAATCTTTCTGACCTTTCTGTAGCAGAGCTGTTGCTTCTGTGTTCTCTGCTGAGTGTCAGAGATCTGTCTGATTTCTATATGGCAAATACCTACTTCAAAATACTATGGAAAGTGATAATAGTGGGTGTCGACGTTCATTCTCCTACCAGAGGTGTCAAGGCGTGGATGGCTATGAACACCCAAGAACTTAACTCCAGAAATGATCCCTCTTACTCATGGGTCAGTACCTTACAACCATCCAGAAATTCTATATGAACTTGTAGGGTTTTCTTAACTTTTTTTAATTGCCAAAAGAACCTGGTGTAAATTTTTATATTTACTTGATGTTCTGGTGCAAGCTTTTGATTTCTAGGAATTTGAAACTCAGAAATCTAAAGAATAACTCATATAGTTTGAAAAGATGTTGAACACGTCACTTGCCACTAAAACAACCTGATTTAATACAGTCAAGTTTGAAAATTTTAGTTTTACTCCTTATTTTCTGTCTTTGAGAAAATGAGTAAGAAAATAAATATTCTTCTTGAATTATTTGGAAATTTTAAAGATACCCTCTTGGAGCATCTTAAGATTATTTTAACATCTTGTAATAGTAAAGTAACAACAGACTCTTGCCTTCAGTCAGTCTTGGAGACTACAGTCCTTTCTCACTGTAACAGTTGATAGCTTGCACTCGAATTGTGTTATTTTTCTCCTCTTTTTTTTTTTTTTTCCTTGTTCCAAAGTGTAAATTGTTTCCTGCCACTCTACAGGATTTTTCTCCCTTAATGATATGGAGGGAGATAACTACTCATAGTGCTGACAGAGGTAAGAGTACTAGAATAAGTAATACTTCAGACACAGAATGATGTACTGCTACTGGGAGTAAACTCAACAAAGATTCATATCCCAAAACACCAGTTAGTCTATCAGCACTTCTGCCATTATCTCTTAGGCTACAAATCTGAGAGAAAGTTTCAAGGTCAGCTGTAACTATATTGAAAATCTGTAGATTTAAGAAAAGCCCCGTGAATTAACCACCTTTTTCTTCTGGGATTTTGTTTCTAATGTGAGGCCACTTAGATGCCTCCATTTGGCTGGATCAGTGTAATAGGATAAAGGTAAATATAAAATCCTACACAGATAAAGTTATATTTTGGGAGAGGAGAAGTAATATTTGACAGAAATATTTTAGCTCACAGAAAGTATGAAGTTAGAAGGCATTTTATGCTGAGTTTTATGTGATTGCCTAAGTAAGTACACACCACTAACACTGGCATTATGCTAATTTGTCCACAAAAAGTTCTTATTGAATCAGCTCATTTAAAACTATTTTTAATTGTTTCAAACAATTAAAAAAGGAGGAAAAAAAGTCATGCCTAAATTTGTAGTAATATTGTAACTCACAAGCCATTTACCTCTCAGGAATGCTAAATTTCTCAGTCTCTATATAATTAAACTTTAAAAATTACTCATCTAGAAAAGGAGTGTCCCACAGTGTTAATTTGTAGTCCATGAATGCTCTCTTTTCACTGACTAGTGTGGAAAAAAAATTGCGATTCTGATCCTTAGTGGAAGACTTCTTCACTCTTTAGTTCTTGGCATTGGCTATATTACAAACATAAATATAGGTTTACTATAAATATAGTAAGTTCTCTTTCTATGAGAGGGATATGAACCAAAAAATACATATTTGGATTGGATGGGTTTGATGAAATTGGGCTGCTCTATGCTTCCTTCTCGACTTTTTTTTTTCTTTTAAAGGAGATATCAGCAGGAAGAAGCAGCGATATTTCATACAAAATATTCTCATAAAATAAGCCTGATCCAGGTCACCACCAGCACTGGTGCCATCCGCCACTGTTATTTCTGATAGTACTGTCTTCCAGGACTCCATACTTGTATCCAGGGGAAATAATAATAATAACTATAATAATTTAGTAGGCCTGTTGTAACATGACACAGGGTAACGGTTTAACACTAAAAGACGGAAGATTCAGACTAAATATAATGAAGATATTTTTTTACAGTGAGGGTGGTGAAACATTGGCCCAGAGAGGTGGCAGATGCCCCATCCTTGAAAATATTCAAAGTCAGGTTGGGCAGGGCTCTGAAGTTGAAGATGTCTCTATTTATTGCAGGGGCTTGAACTAGATGACATTTTCAGTTCCATTTCACCCTAAACCATTCTGTGAGTCTATAACAATAAAAACCAAATTTGTGAATCCCTGGTGCATATAAAATTACTAATGGGGGGTGCAAAGCTGGTTAAAGATCTGTTTTCAGAGAGTATTTAGAATGAGTTACAGATAGAAATGGAAGCATGAATCAAGTGAGGCTCTTCAGGGATATGTCCTAGTGTGGTGCTATTAAATATTTTCATTAAGATCCAGATGATGGAAGAGAAACTTTGCTTATTGAATTTCAGGCTGCACCAAGCTGGGAGAAACTACAAGTACATGGGAGGACAGGATGAGAATTCAGAATGATGCTGACAAATTGGAGGTATGACCTGAAAAAATGGGTTGAGATTCATCAGAGATAAGTTCAAAATTACATACTTAAATAGAAATATTCGACTCTAATGTGGATCAAGCCAAGAAGTAAGCAGTAAGACTGTAAAGGAATCTAGAAATGTTTCCTCTGAAGAAAACAGGATGAATCTGAGTTGTCTCTGGTAGAAAAGAGGAGACGTAATGTGTAATGTAAGTGCTACTGCAGAGAGGAAAGAAAAGGGTAATGGATGGGAAGCTAGTGACAAACTGAAGGGTACAACTGATTTGTTGGCCAAATTTTCATAGTGCGCTCAGTTGTGCACAGTCTTGCAAACTCGGTGCTTTATTGACTGCATGGTGTAAACCTGCCTAAAATAAATTTCCCACTGGTATCAAATCCTAAATCTTTCAGCGAAGTAGATCATCTTTTGCTTTGCTTTTGTCTCTGCAATCTATTAGCATGAGTTTGGCACTAATGCTTTTTCCTACATGTAAGATCAGGAACTGTAAAGCTATTGTATAAGTACGTTGTTCTTCTATTTGTATCCATCAATGAATTTGAAACTGAAGTGTACCTGCTCAAAGTAAGCTTTAACCTTCATCTTAACTTTTTGAGTGGCTTTTTCCATTAACATGCTGTAGCTGTCTCATTACTATCTGAATTTAAGAGTGAAAGTACTTCTAACTTGGGCAATAGCTTGTCACTCACCTGTTGAAATCTGCATTTATATTGCTAATTACAGAGAGATTTCTTTTCCCTAGCTCTATGCCCACTATAGTACTTACCACTTACCTGAGTTTTCAGAAATCATTTTCCACAATAAGTCAAGAGAACTCCAGAATAATATCCTTTCTGCTAATGCAAAAAGTATTTTCTACTTTAAAACTGCAGTAGTTTCAGCACTTTCTCTTTTTTGTGTTTGTTCGTTCTCCCTGGAGCTTGGTTTTAGACGAGATGGAAGCATGTTGGATGGATGCCTTCTTACTTATGACCTGAAATAGACTTTAAACAGACATTTAGGAGAAATTCTTGCTCATTCTTATGAAACCTTAAAGACTATGATTATGTGCTCATGTAACTTCTCAGACTAATCATTTATACCTCATTGATATGCATTATCGCCTTCAAAAGTATCTCCAGACATGCTACCATACACAGCACACAATACTATATTTTCTCAAATGTAACTTGTCGGGTATCGTATGACTGTAGTGAAAACAGTGTGTCTTCTTTGAAATTAACTAAATTTTGCACTTATTCATGGGATGCTTCCAGGGGTTGTTAAACTGTCTGATAAGTGTTGATTTGGGATGAAGTGCTTTTAGGCTACCTTGTGGCATGAACTGTATTATGGAAATCTTTGTGCAAGGAGAACACAGGCAAAGCCTTAAGTTAGGGTAACTACAAAAGTTGTAAAATGCTTTTGCATGCTAGCTCAAGAAGAATTAGAGATTGAGTTTTGTCTTGTTTTAGGTCCCAAAATATGCTTTTTAGGTCACCCATACAGTCAATGGGCACAAGTTGTCCAAGAAGTTGTGGATGCCCCATCACTGGAAGTATTCAAGGTCAGATTGACAGGGCTTTGAGCAACCTGAACTAGTGAAAGATGTTTCTGCCTGTGGCAGGAGATTTGGGCTAGATGATGATTAAAGATCCATTCCAACCCAAACCATTCTATGACTGTACCTTCATGGGATGACTGATCTGAACTTAATTTGGCATTTCAGGTATGGTGCCTGAATAATCATCCAGAAGATTACTTCTCTGCCAAATTTTCCCACAGTGCCACATTGATTAAGGATATATATTGTTCCTTTTCATGTCTTGTTTTTAACTTTTTAACCCTGCATATTGACACTAAAAAAAAAAACAAAAACAAACAAACAAACAAAAAAAAAAACAAAACGCTTGTTATCTCTCCAAGAAGACTGATATATTTAACATTTACATGAAATGGGAGAATTTTGATCCCAGCCTTGAGCACTCTATTTTGGATGAGTTTTGAATGAAGATGCAATGCCTGGGAAAGGTATGGGTTTGTTATTTGCTACAGGGTTGAGGCTGCAGTCTTCCAGTGCTCAAACAATCCCCAGAGTCAGGAGAGTGGCCTTAGAGTTGTGGGTGGAGCTGGACATTTAGCACACATTGTACTGTCTGGGATTTTCTTTAAGCACTTAAAGATCAGAGACTAGAAAAACAATCATTTCAATTTTCTTTGCACTTTAGTATATTTTGATAGCAGCTGACATATGGAAAGCTGGGGGAAAAAGTGCTTTGAGATGTAAGTAATGTTTGTCAGAAATAGAAACCCTGGAATGATATGACAACAACCAAAACAGTTTGCATGGCCCCTTAACTATATTATTTGTTTTGATTTGACTGCAACAGAAAGCACTCATCCACAGATTCTGCCTGGCTTGTCAGTTATTTAAAATCACAAACCCTAAATCAATGCCATCAGCTCCTCCTGATAAAAAACAACAGCACAATCAAATACTACCACCTGCAGACACTTGCCTGTATCTCAGTCCACCTTCCTGTTGAAGGCAATGAGCAAGAACTGTCTATAGAATTAACTAAAGGTCTAAAGAAGCTGTTCTATATATTTGTGGGTTTAACTTGCACATACTTAATCCCATCTTTGGTTGGCAGCTTTATATAGTCTGTGTACTGTAACCTAATTTTTGTATGATTATGAGGGACTTTAGGAGGTCTGTAATCCAACCTGCTGCTCAAGAAAGGACTTACTTCAAAGTCAGAGCATGTTCCTCAGGGTGTTGTCCATTTGAGTCTTGAAAATCTCCAGAGATGAAGATTCAAATCACTCTGTTGGACCACTGTTCTGGCACTTAAGCAGCCCCACTGGGAAGACCATGGGTTTCCTCACTCCCCAATGCTCTTTTACCAAACCAGAGTCTTTCTTGCACAACTTTACTGTTGCCTCTTGCTCTTTTCCTGTGTTCTATATTCTTGTACCATCCTTCTTTCAGATAAAGACAACTTAAAAATTTGTTCAAGTCTTCTCTCTTCCAGGCTAAACATGCCCTGCTTCCTCATCCTTTTGTGCGCATCCTTCCGGTTTCTCCATCTGTCTTTTACTGGGGCAGGGACATAAAGCTGCACAAAGTACTGCAGATACAGTCTCACAAATGCTGGAAATAGGAGAATAATCCTTTCCCTTAACTGACTAGTCAAATTCTTTCAAATGCAGTTAACCATCACTGTGGTTAAGGCACACACTGTTCAACTTCCCTACTGAGATACCCAAGTCCTTTCTGACTCTCAAGCCAGTCAGGCCCCAGACTGTGCTGTAGCATGGGTTTACTTTGTCCAAGGCCCACATCACCTGTCTGTCTTCTACTTTGCAGTCAACATATTTTACTTCTTAACCTGACATCTAGCCAAGGAGGCCAACAGCATCCTGGCCTGCATCGGCAATAGTGTGGCCAGCAGGACTAAGGCAGTGACTGTGCCCCTGTACTTGGCACTGGTGAGGCCACACCTCAAATCCTGGGGTCAGTTTTGGGCCCCTCATGACATGAAAGACACTGAGGGGCTGGAGAAGGTCCAGAGAAGGGCAATGAAGATGGGGAAGGGTCTGGAGCACAGGTCTGATGAGGAGTGGCTGAGGGAGATGAGGTTGTTCAGCCTGGAGAGAAGGAGGCTCAGGGGAGAACTTATAGATCTCTATGACTACCTGAAAGGAGGTTGTAGCTAAGTGGGTGTTACTTCCTAAGTAACAAGTGACAGGAGACAAGGAAATGGCCCCAAGTTGCACCAGGGGAGGTTTAGACTGGATATTAGGAAGAAATTCATCACTGAAGGGGTTGTCAAGCACTGGAACAGGCTGCCTAGGGACATGGTGGAGTTAATATCCCTGGACATATTTAAAAGTCATGTAGATGTGGTGCTTAGGGACATGGTTTAGTGGTGGACTTGGCAGTGTAAGGTTAACCGTTGGACTTGATGATCTTAAAGGTCTTTTCCAATCTAAATGATTCCAATCTAATTTTTATTCTGTCCCAATGCTTGCTGGAACTTCCTGCCATCACTAGGAGCATGAGATAAAACTCATAACCCCTGTCTCCCCCTCCTCCACTCCTGCGAGAGAAGCGAAACCATGGAAATTGCTCTACCTGCAATGGCAACTGAAAGGCACATACCGGAGACTTGGGGTGCAAGTGAAAAAAATTGTGTCCACGTATCTTACTGGTAATGAAGACAATACCAAGGGAATGGTAGTATTCAAATACCCTGCACAGAGAAACATAAGGTTGAAAAACTGTCTGGAAGTGATGCCTGTGGAAAAGATTTAAAAAAAAAAATAGCTATGCAGGAAAAACAACTCATTTGGACAGAAGCTGCACTCAAAGTCACCATGTCCTGGTAAGTCTGATCATGATTCTCCCTGCTTCAGATCTGAGGCTCTACATCTGAGCTACAACAGAAGCTGCATTAACTTGGAGAGAGGGAGACTTATTTTTTAAAAAAAAAGGCAAATGTGTGTAAGATGAGATATATGTATTTGGAGTGAATTTTCTGCAGAAGCTGAGAAAGCAATGGCTTTGCCTGATAGATCCTACCAAAGGAACTATGGCTCAGAGCAATATCATACCTGTCTTCATCTTTACAATGAAGCAATCCTGGAAGCAGATAAAGTGCACAGAACGAACACATAGAAGAAAGGCGTAAGCTTGCCAGTGAAAAATAGCATTCGTTCAAAGCTATAGGGAGTTATTTCAAGGGGGTTTCTTTGCTTTATTTTGTTAAACTTCAGCCTGAATGCAGCTCGAGCTCGAGCAGTTTAAAAGCTATGACAGCACAAACCCAGTCATTCTATCATTCAGCTTATGTCAGCTTATTTTGATTCAATAGAGGCATTGGAGCCAGGCCTGGGTACTGCTGTGTGCACTGCACAGATGCAGTTTAGTGCTCAAACTTCCTTCACAATTTAAGAGGATTTAAGAGGTTAAAAAAAAAAAAGAAAACTCACAACATATAAATTGTTTTATGAATTCATATGCTATCTGAGATAAAAACGTGGTATTCAGGATGGCAGGTTTTGATTTCTTGAGGAAAAACACCTCCCTCTTGGATTGATCACATGGTGGAAATAAAGCACAGACCTTATTTTTAGGTACAAAGCAAGTGGCTTCCAGACAACTTCTTTAATGAGTTTCTGTTATATGTTGCAATAGGAGCAAAACTCAAGCACAGGGCTATAAATGAAGAACTCCTCCAACTGAGGAAGTAATACTGTCACTATGGTCCCCATGTAGGTTACTGTCACTATGGTCCCCATGTAGGTTAATTCCTAAACCCAAAGCACACAGATGTTTTCAAAAGTGGATTTCCGCAGGAGGGCAGGCTTTCAAAAACAGCTTAAGTACCCAAAGCCACAAGTAACCCCCTGTTCGCTTTCTGATGGACTATAAAAGATTTTCTAACAATTGTTGAAATCATGAGCCACTATGTGCCTCCCCTTTGCTACCTCTAGGACCTATTATGTAGGTTACATTGACACAGTGACCTGAACTTGGACACTAACTTGCTAACAAGCTTTCTCTGAAGCAAATTCAGAGCATAGTTTAGGATTCAGGACATTGCCGAGGTCATTCCCAACAATTCGCAATCAGCTATTGGTTTTCAGACCCTAGCTTTTGGGGCTGTAATTGGTAGCAGGAACACTAAATTTAGAAATTAGCTATAACTATAATATTTATGACTATGTGTGGGGCTCATGAGAGGGGTCACTACAGGTCTGCAATTATTTGTAGAAATTTTTTGTCTGGGATTCAGAATATAACTGCTTTCTGCAAATCTCAGCTTGTTGTAAATTTGTTGGCTAAGCCTGCTTAAACATTTGATGTATCAGATGGATGATGATGAAGCCTAAAAAATATGAATAGTACCTGGTTGTTTGAAGCCACGGAATAATGAACAGACTTCTAAAAGAAATAGAAGGTCAGTAAATGCTCACTGATGTCTGATGTTTTATACATGCAAAATCATGGGCACAACAGAATTAATTTCTTTGGGCAGCAAGGCAAGGAGCAAAGGAAAGAGCAACTTAGATTTGAGAAGGATGAGCTGTGAAAGGAGGAAGCTTTAAAAAAAAGATTGTCATGGGAGAGTTGTTAATTTTAACAACAAAAGTATACAATTAATCATTTTGAATATGTTGTAGAAGAGTACCAGTACTGCTACAGAACCCTAAAACACCTTTATTAAAGGTTGATTCTTAAAGCTAAAATCCCCCCCTTTTTTAAAATTCTGCATATTTCTTTTATTTAGGTTGTAGAAATTACATAAGCAATGGCCAACAAAATGTTGCCTGTAGAGTTACCTGCAGAAATTTAACTCTGTCCTCTTGCACAGGCATTACAATGGAAAACTAACTGGCATTTCCTCTTGAGTCCTGGTTATATGACTGTTTCATTCTTATCTCATAAAAAAAGAGCTTTATATTCAACAGGCAGCAGAAAATTATGGATGCAGCCTGTACAATGCTTTCCTCCATTTTGATTGTACCTTAAATTCTGTAGGTACTAAATGAAGGGAAAAAAGGAAACCAAAACATCTGCATGTCTCTGGTTGTCTGAATCAATGATCAATGGGATCTCTCATGAAATTCAGCATCACAATGTTAATCAAGGTCAGCATTTTTTTTTTTGCCATGATTAAGGATCATGCCAGAGAAGACATATTTCTTTGATTGTTTGTTATTCACATTTGATAGGCATTGAAATCACTCATGACCAGCCTGAGGCAGTTGAAATGGATGCTGTAATTTCAGCAGTGGTTAGAGTTCAACTTTTCCTGTATGTGCATATTGAGTGGTATTTTCTGTGAGATACATTGGAATTTTAAGGATAAGATGTTGCCAATGGGCACACTCCCTTGCTTTGTCTGTTTTGATCTTCCCTGTTCGAAACATTTCCAAGTTTGAGGGTGAGAAACTCAAGTTTTCGAGGTGCCCTTTTCTCTACGTGGCCTTTAAGGAACATCTCTGTTACATAGATTTGATGACAAGGAGAAAAAATGTGGTTGGTAATTGCACAAGAAGTTTATTCTGACTTCACAGATAATTGGCAGCAGCACACCAATGGAGAGTAAAATATTTTAACTGGGGCTCTGTGGGACCTTGCAACTGGTGTGAGTACAGAAGAGAGGGTTGGGGGACTGGAGAACAGGATGCTTATAGGTGGGATAAGTTTCAAGGGGAATTATAGCAACCTTCCACTGCCTACAGGGGCATAGAGAGAAGAAAGAAGCAGACTCTTCTTGGGGTTACACAATGAAAGGTCAAGAGGCAAAGGCCACAAGTTTCAGCAATGGAAACTCTGACTGGATATTAGGAATTTTTTTTTTTCCCTGCCATCACAGGAACAGGGGCCCAGCAAGGGTGGGGAGTGGAATTGCAGACCTTGCAGATTTTCCAAACTCAGCTGCACAGTGTCCCAAGGAATCTGATTTATCTTTGAGGTTCCTCCTGCTTCGAGCAAGAGTTGGCAGTATGGACCTCTGGAGACCCCTTCCAGACACAGCTGTGGCCCTCTTCTGTGTTTCTTATTGTGTGTAATCTCCCTGGGGAAAGGGAGATCCCCTCCCAAGTATAAAAGTAACACTGGAGAAGCAGTGAATGCAATGATTTTTAATTATAAGAGTGACCTCAAAGGGCTTTTGTCAGCTCAGTTCAGAGTAGTTATATACGACGTAGTACAAAAGTCAAGAAAACAAAAGTTGCAGGGATCTATAAATATTCTGGTGAACTCAAGGGGCTTTCTGAAGTGTATATATCTCCTGGTAATAAACCAAGCATTTCTAATTAGTGTAAGTGACCACAAAATTCTAACCAAAGAGCACAAATTAGAGAAAGCATAGCTTAATTTAATGACTCTAGAAGTTATTACCTACCTGCACAAAGTCTGACATAAGGCAAGTATTGACTGAATCGTGTGGATTGAATGAGAATTCTGGTGTTTTGTGCCAAGTGGAGGAATGTAGGGGGGGAGGAAGGGTGGAAGAGAGGGGAAGCTTTGGCTTGTGACGGCGGAGCTGATTTACCCCAGATCTGAAATCCATATGCTTGTTAATGAGGAACTGGCTACATCCCAACGTGAAAAATGAAGTTTACATTGTGTGTGTGAACCAGCAATTTGCATTGATTTGCACATGATTTGTGTCTAATTTGCTAATCGTTAAACTCCGTGTGATATGTAAATAGGTAGAAAGTTAAGACTGAGGTCTTTAAATTCATTCCCTTTGACAGTCTAATCTCGTTGGCAGGAGTTGCTTTCTCTCTCACAATCTGAGTACATTGAATTTCACCCTCTGTACAAGGCTTGCAAAAAGCTCTTTTGCTCATATTGTTTCCTTCTATTGCTGCTGTCCAAAGGTAGATTGAACTTCTTTAGCAGTGACCTGTTTTTCAGGATTTTTGAGATACTTAGATTATTCCACAGCCATTTATATGACTTGTGGTCCATCTACAGGTGAGACTGACCAATACAGCTAATTATCACTTTGAAATACCTGAAATACTGATGGGATGCAGAGCAGCAAATGTACGAATAGCAGAAGTAAAACCAGCTGCCTGCAAGACACTGCAAGATTGGTGTGAAAGTAAGCAGGACTAGGTTGAAATTGGATAAACACTGTTTTATTTTAGTGGGTTTAAGAGCACCTCCCCTATGAGGACAGGCTGAGAGAGTTGGGGTTGTTCAGCCTGGAGAAGAGAAGGCTCCGAGGAGACTTAAGAGCAGCCTTCCAGTAACTGAAGGGGGTTACAGGAGAGATGGGGGGGTAGTGAGAGAACAAGGGGTAACGGGTATAAGCTGAAAGAGGGTAAATTTAGACTAGACATTAGGAAGAAATTTTTCACTATGGGGGTGGTGAGACACTGGAACAGGTTGCCCAGAGAAGCTGTGGATGCCCCATCCCTGGAGGTGTTCAAGGCCAGGCTGGATGAGGCTTTGGGCAACCTGGGCTAGTGGAGGGTGTCCCTGCCCATGGCAGGGGGTGGGAATGGATGATCTTTAAGGTCCTTTCCAACCCAAACCATTCTGTGATTCTGTGATTGTGGACTTGCAGAATGAAGCAATGACATTTCTCACAGTTAGTTGCATAGTTTGCATAGGTTGGTTTGTGGTAGGTATTTTTTTTCTCCCAAACTGCAAAGACAGCATANCAGTGTGACTCAGTGAATGGAACACTGAATTATTAAAAAAAAAAGTCAGACTGTTTCCACCTTGCTTTGTGATCAAGGTGTAGGAAAAGTTTTATTTTAACTGAAGGATGTCAAGAAAGGATGGGGTTTATGTTTTGTGATGTGTGTGTGTGTATGCTAGAACCTGGGTTTGTTAAGTTCAGTGGGGATGTGTGAGCAGATACTGGACAGGATGAGAAATATCTCTTCCCTGTTAAGCCTACTTCTATTTTATATGGGCTTGTACTGAATATGCAGCAGGTAAACACCTCTTCAGATAAAACCGATGTGAAAACAGCCTGAAAAATTAGCATGGACTACGAAGTAGGTTAAGTTTGCTCTTTTGGTCAGTAGTCAGTTGTAAGTTTTGATGTTTTTCTCTGAAATACTGATTCAGAGAAGGGTGTAGAATGTATAAGGCACCTCACTTAGGGGAAGATGCTCTTCAGAGTCGGCTCACATAACATGACCCTTCTTGAAGAATCTACACCCTTCTCTGAAGGAATAAGTATGAAAGGTTAATCAGACTGTTTCCATTGATATTACAAATTTTAACATGCTTCCCATCCATACAAAATAGACATTTTCCCTTAAATATAAACAATGAGCATTTTCAATAGGGCTGCAAGAGTTATGAGCAAAGGTCCTACTTTTTTCACAGTCTTTGAAAATCAGACTGAATTATTTATGCCTCCATAACATTTTGAATTGAATTAATTTAGGCTAAAGGAAAATATTTGTTGATTAGGTATAGATGTTTCCAGAGAAGAAGTGGATAGCTCATTACCATCCATTGATATTCACGTAACATTTAAAAAAATCTTCAGTAGAGACCTAAAAGCTAGTTTTAAAATGCTGTAGGTTTTGTTTAGCAAATGACAGAGAATCTGCTTTGCATAACAAACTTAAATATCCAATTCCACTTGAAATCAAGAAAGCTGGGAGGACACTTTTTTAAAAATCCTTTTTTATTCATAACACCTCTTTTCCTATTTATAGTCAGCACAGGTTTTCTTATGTAGAGCAGAAGTTGCTACTGAAGAATGTGATTTGGTAAATTTAAGAGCATGGGGGGAAAGGATTATAGATTTTCTCTGAATACAGTGATATCTTTACCCTCTCTTCTTCCATGCACTGCTTTCCGTGCACCTGAAATAACCACTTTTTTCACAATGCAAGGAGATATACAAGTTGGTCTTCATAATGAAGAGAGAGAGAGCAACTTCAATGCAATTCTCTCTCTCTCTTCTTCTGCTAAGCTTATATTTTTGGGTTTTTTAGATCATATTTCTGCTTTTCAATAGAAATATTTTTGAAAACTGTTACCTGGCACAGTCAGTGTATGTATCTTTTACTTTTTTCCAAAGCATTACATTAGGAAGACAGGTGGGTTTTAGTGTGCCTATCACCTGTGGGGGTGATCCTCCACCCTCCAAAATTATTGCAAATGTCACTGTGGCGTGATTAGTACTGGAAAAAAAGAGTTATCTGGACCAGCAGAAAATCTAAGATAAAAAAAAAAAAAAGCAACAATGATGTCAAAATAGTTACTTCTGAAATTGCCAATGATTGACTCAATTTTTCCTGCCTGTAATAATGAATTGTCACACCTCAGTTGTTACCCACAATGTCAAATGGAATAGGATGGTAAAGAAATGTGAATGAAGAACATTGTCTTGGTTGCTGAGGGGTTTTTTTGTCTTTTTATGAAAGCCAAATATGTTATGAGCTAAAAGCTTAACATATGTCAATGCCCTCTAACAGTATCTCGGATGTTTTTTAAATCTAAGTACTTGGACTGACTAGAAGAAGTGCCGTGGTAATCTGAAATGGAAACTCAGTAGCTTCACTGTATATGTGAACTGAAAGAAAATCGGTCTTCAGAAATGATGCCTGNTCCTGTTTATAAATGGAATTGCAAATATGAACATCAAGCCAAGGTTTGAAAAAGTGAGTCTATGCAATCTCTTTTCATTTCAATGTTCCTGTAATAACATTCATGTTGGACTAAGATTTGTACGCTATACATTATTATACTCTGTAAACTAAGAAATGTACGGCATCATGAAGCTTCAGATGATATTTTTAAAAAGTTCATTGACTTTATTGGAAGCAATTCCAGCTGTGAGACCAAAGGGAGCTAAATCATTGGCAAGCTCTTTTGAGGTTGGAGACTTCTGCCTTTTGCTCACAAATTCAAAGGTTTCCCCTGGCTGAAGGGGACAAAATGAGCTGGGCCTACGCAATTGCTTACCCTTGCAAACAAGGCTGTATTTTGTCAAAGCTTCAACATTTTCTAGATCCCTTGTTTTCCTTACAGAGCAAACAATCCTGGGAACTACTTTTCTGATAGCATTTCATAGCATTACATAATGGTTTGAGTTGGAAAGTACCTTCAAGATCATCCAGTTCAAACCCCCTGCCATGGGCAGGGACACCTCCCACTAGCCCAGGTTGCCCAAAGCCTCATCCAGCCTGGCCTTGAACCCCTCCACCGACGGGGCATCTACAGCTTCTCTGGGCAACCTGGGCCACTGCCTCACCGCCCTCATAGTAAAGATTTTCTTTCAGATATCTGCCCTCTTCCAGTTTAAATCCATTACACCTCATCCTGTTGCTGCAATTTGTTACGATCTCTAAATCTGGGCACTAATGAAGGGGCTGAAATGAGGAACAGGACACCTAGAAAGATTAAAGCAGTGATATTGCAGGAGGGAACCTGTAATTCTTAGTTTCTGGTGTCTGCCGGGACAGTTTATGTTGTATCAGGTTGCTGGCTCTTCTCTTTCTTGATTACTTCAGCCTGCTAGTTAATGCACCTGGTTACTAGCAAAGGTAAGTGTGTGCTAACAGTAAAGGAGAAAAGACTCCTCCTGATTTCAGAGAATAAAACTATATCCTGAGTTCTTTTGTTACTTGCACTACACTTCCCCTATTAGCTGTTCCCATGAGCAGACTAAATTTAAAAAAAAAAACACAAAAACAACTGAAACAAGAGCTGGACACTTAATTACCTCTACATAGCTCATGAAACTGAATGGTAGGAATATGTATGTATGATAGAGTATGAACAAAAGGCTTAAAAGTGAAGTCCCATTAGCTAAAGGACACCAGTCAACAGGTAACATGCCAACAGACCTAATCCTCTGCCAGTGAAGCCATAAGAAAAATTTGTCTTCACCTTCGAATCTGAGGTCAGCTCGAATCTTGCCAGCAATCCCTCATGACTCCTATGGCTGTCCTTCCCTTTCACTGCCTGGTGCCTTGCAGACTTTGAATATTGAACAATTTAATTGATTTAACACCATTTTGATCGTCTTACAATGCAAATGCTGACCTTGATAAGGGAAGACTTTTTGACTTTTTTTTTTGCAGTTCCAGCATAGCAATTAATACGTACTTAATAGAATCCAGAATCAGTCACTCCTGAAAGTAATTACATGCTAATTATGCAATTATTTTATTTTATATAGGCAGCAAAAAAATTGTAAAGTACTTCAATTACAGTTTTTTTCAAAAAATCAAGTCAACTACTACTTGACTTAAATAGTCATTTATGAAATAATTTCTCACTTGACATTTTAAGACTTCAGGCATTTTTACAGCATTGTTACTATGTACCTAACAAAACTGCTTTTTCTTCATGAGATTCTTTTTTCCAGAATTAGAAATTTGACGTAGTTTTATCTTATACATTTGTCTGAAAATAACAAATTTTGTTTAGATAAAGTAATTATTAGCAGATTATTTTATATTTGTCTGACTCGTAGCAGTTTTGGTTGAGTTTGAAATAAATCTTTTAAAACTAGGATTTGAAGAAAGGGGCTAGAATAATTTTGTGAGCAAAAAAAGGTTGATTAAATAAAATTCTTTGTATCTGCTGCATAATTTCCTCTCTCTGCTTTTGGAATCTGTTGTGTGTTGTTGCTCCATTTGTCAAAAGTGGCAACATCCCCAGATAGTTAAAGGCCAGAATATTTTGTGAAAATTCTGTCGGAACAGACAAAGAACCTAAACAAGTGCTTCCAGTTCAAGAGGAAATATATAAGCTCAGTCTATTCTGTTTGGCCAGCCAGTGTATCAATCAGCACACACCGCTTGCTCAATCACGTATAGGTGGCTTAAAACCAGGTACAGCTCCCCAGGGAACAGTCTGGATCCATGACAAAGCAGATGGAGCATGTAGTGACATGCCTTGTACCGAGCATTACAACAGGGAAAAGGTTTTGGGAACAGATGATGAGGGAAAGCAGTAGGAGATAGGACTTGAACCCACAGGATTCTTTAGTTCAGCTGCTTATGAGTTATTTTAATTCTCCCCTCAAAGATGTCTCTACAGTGCTCTATCTCCATAACAATATTGTTCAAGACAGTATCTGCTGTGCTCAGAGGGAAACTCTCATTTGTGTACAGGAAACAAATAGCGTCAATCAAATAGCACTTATGACCCTTCCTGCATAATACTATAATAATGTGGCTCTGATTTGCTATTACTCAGGCTACACTGGTAATTATGAGCTTAAATGAATGAATACTTATTATTGTAAACGGTATAGGAAGATAGTCATAGAAGATTTACAAAATAATGTTGCACTGCTTGATAGCTGGGATTCTAAAGCAGAGAGGTAAGTTATAAACCTGAGATTAAGTGCTTGTTGACTCTAGAGCTTAGTAAGTTTTTGTTGATACCAAATGAATTTTTATCAGTATCAAAAATCAGGCAATATTAATGTGTTCACATTTACTAACAAGGATTTTGCCAAAACCTTTGTAGATCCTGGATAGAAAAGCAGGACTGAAACTCCAGCCCATCTTTACAAAAAGGCTGGCTGTCTTCTCCAATCCCAAAGGATGATTTTTTTTTTTCATCACCCTCTTGAGATGTGGTTAGCTGCTCACTGGATATGGTCACTCTTTCGGAAACTTTAGCACAAAAAAGTTTCTTGTCAGTAAATATATGGCTGGGAAGAAAAGGTGTTTAGGAGCCCTTGATCCCATCCAGCAGCTGTGGGTCTGGATAGTACTCCCTGAGGGGCTGTCTCCTGTAACCCAGCATTACTTCTTGCTTTTCCCTAAAGGAACTGGTAGTGGGGGGGGGGGGTATGTGTGTGTGTCTCAGCTGAGCTTTAGGTTGAAAGAAATAGGCTATAGGGACTGGATCTTCATCAGCTGCTGGGTGAAGATGTGCATTGTAGGGAGTCTGATATTCCTAAATACAAAAATATTCTCTGGCGTCTCCCTTCCTTCCATGCCATCTGTAATCAGCTCCCTTATTCTGTTTTTACCTCACTAACTCATACTGCTGCGATTGACTGGCAGATAGAGACCACAGCATTGCCAATTTACATTTGCAATCAATAGAGCACTTGGATTTCCCGCGACATTATTAACATACATTTACTAAACAACAAAGTTAACTTTCAGATGACATTTATGACTATGTACTGAAACAGAAACCACTTCAAATGTGATCACGCAGAACTCTTTCTGGATGCAACTGTCTTATACACCTCTGCTTTTCACTTGCTTTCTCAGACACTATTCAGGGCCCCTCTCCTGCTGAGAAGTTCCCAAATGTTTTGCCTTCAGACATCAGCAAATATATGTACACAATTTTAATTGAGAGCTAGCTAGCAAAAAAAAAAAAGCCAAGGAGCTCGGATACGCACAGACAAAAGGATGTGATGTAATTTCCTTAGTTTGTGCTGTCTGGGATCTTTGTAATGTTTAATTTATTTTAGAGCGTGTTTGCCTTACAAAGTCACTTTATGTAATCACTGAGCAGCAAGGTTAAGCCAGTTTGTCACCGAGCACCTACACTGTGAAGCTGACTTACTGGGTTGCACACAAGAATTTTCCCTGCTTGTATTAAGCCATAATGGTGGTGTGAGCCTCCATCTTCAGTCTGTTGGGCCAAAAACAGAGGGAAGAGCTGCTATGCAAGTCTAATTGAGACAACACGTCTTTTTCTGGNGACTAGATGATCTTTCGAGGTCCCTTCCAATCCCTAACATTCTGTGATTCTTCAGGGTGTGCTGTCTTGATAGGAGATGGATCAGGATTCAATGTGCCTGGTAATGAGAGCACGAGGAGAAAATAGAATAAAAGCACTGGAGAGCTGTCAATGAAAAGGACTCATTTTCCCTCATTTCTGAGTGGATATTTGATTGCTTTGAACTACAATGAGCTGTCCCAAATCCAAGCCTCTAGGTAGGCTAGGTCTATGAAATCACAAATGCAGGCTGAAGGCTGTGCTTGATCATGGGAGGTGAAAGGCTGGTGAACAGCTGACAATGAGACTCAAGGTACAGGCAAAAAAATGCTCCATGAAGCTCGCAGTGAAAATACGGCTTTACTTTAACATCAAGGGAACAGAGGGCTGGGGAGAGAATAAAAGAAAAGCCAACAGGCAGAAGATCACAGGATGATGCATATCTCCTTTTTTA